>JAUMHI010000061.1:18854403-18867399 GCA_032359435.1 Enteromius unitaeniatus
CTTTATTGGGGGTGTCTTGCTAATTGCCTATAATTTCCACCTGTTGTCTATTCCATTTGCTCAACAGCATGTGAAATCGATTGTCAATGAGTGTTGCTTCCCAAGTGGGCAGTTTGATTTTACAGAAGTGTGATTGACTTGGAGTTACATTGTAATGTTCCCTTTATTTTTTGAGCAATATATATATATATATATATATATATTCCAAATATATTTTGTTTTTCTTTTTTCAGGATTAATTGATGAATAACAAGTTAAAGTTGAAAAGAAATATATTCAAAATGTAAATATTTTCTAACAATGTAAATCTGTGCTATTTAACACACCCTTGGTAAATAAAAGTATTATTTAAAAAAAAATAAAAGAAAGAATAAAAAACAACCTGCACACTTTTAACTAGTAGTATATATTGTTAGAAAACCTATTTGAAATAAATGTTGCTCTTTTTAACCTTTTTTTATAGATTCCTGAAAAAGTATCCTACAGTAGGTTCCAAAAAAGCTTTCAATGTTCAGATTTGCAAATCCAGGCATACTTGAAAAGATTTTATGTAAATATGATAATCTGATCAGAGATCTGTTGATCAACTACACATACAAATCACAACTTTATCGTAAATATGCACACAAACACACATGTATATATGTGAAAATAAGTTTTCTTACCATGCATGCATAAATACGTACATGTTCACATGTACCCATTTACGATAAAGTTGTGATTTCTACATATAGTTTCTACATATGTATATCAGATATCAGCTTTTGTTACATTATTTTCAAGTCTGCCTGGATTTGCAGATGTTCATTGATGTATAATGCTGAATGCACTTTGAATAAAGTGTAACTATATCCACAGTATTTCATTTTGTGATTCATTTTAGTACAAATTTCACTCCATTGGACCGGAAGTTGTGGTGGCCACTCAAGCCTTTTTGCAAATGCCACCCTAAGCTCAGACCAACACAAAGATCACCCTTTTAAATCATAAAATGACAAAGAATATCCCTTAAAGTCTTTGTATTACTTAATGGCCACTTATTAATTAATCAAATCCAGTTTCTTTCTACTTTAGCTTGCAGTCGCATTTATACCCTTTTTTTATTTTTCTCACAGAATTTGAGTGCTGGTCGTCATGCCCACCGATACTCCTACGATCAATCCATCTTTGCTTTCCGCCCTCTGAGCAATGCTCCCCCCTGCAGCCCCCTGCACCCTGGCGAGGAACCTCCATGTGCTTGAGGGAAAGGACTGGATACTCGCAGAGACAAAACATCACACATTTGTGGACCAAAAATTCCGAACATAAAGACAATGTATGTTTGCATTGCTTTTATTTTGCAGGATATTAGTGTGAACAAAGGCCCTGTGATAAGGCCTGTTGACAAAACAGGAAGTGTGATCAGAGCCAGAATGTAGGAGAGGAATGAGGAGACGGCAACCTTTTGCCTTTAGCCGTCTCATCCTCTCTATCTCTCAGGAAACCCACTTAGAACTTATTATAATGACAAGGCCATGACCACTACGCTATCTATAAAACCACAACCAAATGGTTTGGTCTCTCTGATGTGTTTAACATCATGTTTAACGTCCCATGATTGGGCCAGATGATAATGTTAAGACCATCAGATTTGAGAGTGAAATGTAAGACCACATTTAGGTTGCATTTGGTTTAGACAGCAAAATGTTATGAGAGACAATCAGTTTGATGCCAGAATGGGATTTAATTAATTTTTGATAAAATATTATTTTGATCTATAAACAATGTAAACTGGAAAGCTATGAATCAGATATAATGACAGCACAGGCCAGATATTTCAAGTCATTGTTCAACTCCAGATGTTATGCAAGTCTGACCATAACAATATATCAGTAATCAGAGCTGATTATCTGAAGTATATTCCAAAGTAATTAAATCTTGAGTGAAGGACAGGGAAAAAAACACTATAGTAGAATCTTTCAACATCATATATTAAACATGCGCCTTACTATGTAGCATACTCAGTACTATGTACCTAAATACAATTAATTTTTCCATCAATATCTAGTTTATTCAATAACAACACTGTTTAAACACACCAGGGATCATCATAAACACAGTGGCTGAATTTAATACTAGTGTGCTGCATACTACAAAATACACAATGTATACTGTGTACTGTTATATAATGTAAAACAGGATACATTATATTTACAACAAATGGTTGAAAGCAAGTATGTTGTTTATTTTGGAAATAAAAAAAAATAATAAAAAAAAATCACACTGGAAATACTGTAGAAGTCGAACAATGTACTATGAGATATAGTATTTTCCAGAAAATGTGCATACTGTTCACAGACAACATACAGCAGGACTAGTAAGATGAATATGCTAGTAAACCATTCCAAACATAGCCTATGTGTTATCCTTCTTATGTGTAGAAAATTAAGTACAGAACTCAACATGTGAGCTTAAATATGGACAGCAGGAATCCTATCCATGCAGTATATTTCAGAACCAATCCTTCTGAGGATTTTGATTGTGGATGTAATGTATTTAGCAGCATACTTCAATACTTTTTACTGAATGTACACTGCAGTTGTAACCCATGCAAGGGTTGATAAGCTAGGCCAACCAGAGGGTGAACAATAAGGACAATTATTCGTAGTTGTTGCATAAGCTTCACCTAGGTGTTAACGTGTATCTATGTGAAACAAATACAATATTTTTGAAATATAGCTATAGGGGCATATAATGCAGTACATGCTTGCAACATGTGAAAATTTGTCCTTTTCTGTCTCTATGCCTCAAATGAGGGAAATAAATATCTCTTCCCAGTTTGTGTTTCCTTGTTACTTTACTCTCTCCCTCTCTCTCTTATATAGATAAAATTTCCCCAAAACTATTTTGTTAAGCCAAGCTACTCAGACATAAAATATGTTCCTTGATGTTGGTTAATGGTAATGATATGCAAGTAAAATTTTGTGTAGGATTCTTTACCATTCTTGGCATCATTGATACCCCACGAGGAGAGATCTTCCGTGGGGCCCCAGTCCGAGGAACATTGACAGTCATCATTTGCCTCTTCCATTTTCTGACAATTGCTCTAACCGTTGTTTTTTCACCAAGCTGCTTGACAATTGCCCCGTAGCTCTTTCCAGCTTTGTGAAGGTCTACAATTTTGTCTTTTGACAGCTCAAATTTGCCCATGTTGCTTCTTAGACTTTGGCTGATTGTGGGGTGCACAGGTGTCTTTATGACAGAAAACGACCTCAAACAGGTGTTACTAATTTAGAATCATGAGTGTAGCTGGACTATTTAAAAGCAAAATAACAGGTATTTGAGGGACAGAAATCTGGCTGATAAGCAAGCTATCAAATTATCACTTATTTGACACAGTAATTCCCAAATAAATTGTTAAAAACTCATACAATGTGATTTCTGGATTTTTCTTTTTAGATTCTGTCTCTCACAGTGGAAATGAACCTATGCTGAAAATTGTAGACCCCTCCATGATTTCTAAGTAAGAAAACTTGCAGGGTGATCAAATACTTATTGACCTCACTGTATATATGCATGCCAATATTTTTTAAATATGCTGCATGTGTATGTATCTATCTATACAAAAAAATATATATAACATACAGATTATTTCTGTTTATATGACAGAACTTGTGTATGTATGTATATATATATATATATATTCAGTTCTAATTATTTACTATTATAGTTTATATATAATGGCTGGATGTCTAAGTGGTGCCTGCAGAATAACATAGGTTTTATAGACAATTGGACGAGTTTTTGGGGCAGACCTGACCTGTTGAAAAGAGATGGTCTTCATCCCTCCTGGGATTATAATACAGAGAAAAAAATGATTAAACTTGGTTTACTGCATATCGGGCCTGTTCCATAAAACAAGATTAGAATACAAGCCTGGCTTATTTGGTAAACTTGTTTTATGGAACAGGCCACAGGTCTCTTTCTAAATCACTTTTTGTAAATTGTAAGTATAACTCGTTTGAAGTTATGGTACTGTATGTAACATTATCTAGAGAAACATGATAGTTATAAATCCACTGTCATGTTTGTACTGGCTACTGTGTACAGGCCACCAGGGCACCACACAGACTTTATTAAAGAGTTTGCTGATTTTCTAACTGAGTTAGTACTGGCTGCAGATAAAGTCTTAATTGTTGGTGATTTTAATATCCATGTTGATTTAGAAAAACATGCGTTAGGATCTGCATTTTTAAGAAATTTTGAACTCTATTGGGGTTAGACAACACGTATCAGGACCTACTTATTGTCGAAATCATACTCTAGATTTAGTACTGTCACATGTTAATGATGTTGCAATTCTGCAGCAAAGCAATGATATTTCAGATTATTATCTAGTCTTGTGTAAACTCCTTATGGATAAACCTGTAAATTCTGCACCTTGTTACAAGTATGGTAGAACCATCACCTCTACCACAAAAGACTGCTTTTTAAGTAATCTCTCTTGATTTTTCTCAATTCCTTAGCATGTCTAATAGTGCAGAAAAACTTGATGATGCAACAGAAACCATATACTCTCTCTTTTCTAGCACTTAAAATACAGTTGCTACTTTGCGCTTAAGAAAGGTAAAAGAAAACAGTTTGACTCTGTGGTATAATGAGCACACTCGTACCCTAAAGAGAGCAGCCCGGAAAATGGAGCATAGCTGGAACTAGAAGTGCTTTGTTTAGCTTGGAGTGAAAATATGCTAACTTACAGAAAAGAATTAAAAATGGCTAGATCTGATTACTTTTAATCTCTATTAGAAGAAAACAAACAAAATTAGCAAAATTTGCTAAATTAGCAAAAATAAAGCATCAACTGACTTTCCACAAGATTACAGCAGTAATGACTTTATGCATTATTTTACTTCCAAGAAGTACTTCTCAGCCAGGTGAAACACACAGGAATGCATAGCTGATATAAAAAATTTGATGACTTAAACCAGAAAAAAAACAGGGGCGTTAACAATCGGACCTAAAAACCCCACATGTAATAATCTAGAACACTGTCTAACACTTGATGGCTGCTCCGTCAATTCTTCTTCATCAGTTAGGAACCCAGGTGTGCTGTTTGATAGCAATCTTTCATTTGAAAGCCATGTTTCTAGCATCTGTTTGAACTGCCTTTTTCCATTATATCTAAATTGCGACCTATGCTCTCAACCACAGAGGACAAAGAGATGATCTTCATCAGAGACCAGAACACCTAGATGAGCCCTGTGGACAGATCACCAGAACCAAATTCATACACACATACTTTAAGTCCTTTGCACAATCTGACATGTGCTTAATATTGAACTAGATATTAGGTGCTGGGCGTCTGGCCAGAGGAGAACTGGACCCAACTAAGCCTGGTTTCTCCTACGGATGGGGTTTTGGTTCCTTGCCGCTGTCGCCTCTGGTTTGCTTAGTTGGGACCAACTAATTTCTAGTGATTATAATTGTTTTGATTACAGAGACTTCTCTGCATTTGATAAATAAATAGTTGAATCTCGTCATTATACATTAACATCAATCTGTTCTCCTATTTGATAATGTTCAGTGCTTTGCTACAATCTGTATTGTTAAAAGCACTGTATAAATAAAAGTGATTGATTGATTAATTAACTTTTCACTACCTCAATGCAAACGATGCATAAGGGGCATCTAAATGTTGGTTATTGATTTTATCCTGATTACATAAACACACTTTTTAAAAGTCACTTTCCACTCTTATGAGACTTTTTTATTGATGAACTAAGATGTTTGTGTGAAGATTGTGTTATTTTTTACTGTGAATGTGCATTTGCTTGTGTCGGGTGATAAGTGAGTCTGCCAACATTGCAGGTTCCATATCCACCCTAAAGGAGCATTCTCATTCCAGCGTGGGCTGATTCCACAGGCATATCTGTGCCAGATCCCAAACAGAGCAATAAGCTATGTGTTTGTGCTCCGAGAACCAGAGAGTGACGTCAGTGACCGACTATGATGAGGGGCTGAAGGAAGTAAACCAGAAATGAAGATATCAAGATGGGTGTGTGCAGCCTGATTAGAAGATACTAGAATAATGTGTTTCAATCAGATGCCGTTCAAATGTAGTTTCCTGTAGGATCAGCAGTATGTACACATTTAGTTTGGAATCTGGAATGGGCATAGTTAGCAAATAGCACATTCGTGAAACACCATGCAAAGTGATCTAAAGCAGTTGTGTAGCACAAATAGCATTTGCAAAACCCATTCTATTCATAGTTTTAAACATCAGCATGTTTTGTCAGCTGAACAGTCTGTTGACCACACTGAACTTATGTCTCACAACTTCCTGGGGAAACAAACAAACAAACAACTTAAATATTGTTGAATATAGTCTGATCATTTTTTAAAAACAGGAATATATAATATTGTAAACAGCGCAGCTTAGGAATTTGTATTGTTTTGTTAAAAAAAACCTGTACCAGAGCGACGGGAAAAAAGTATGGAAAAGGCTTGGAGTAGCTCATGTTCCAAAACATACAACATCATCTGTGAAACATGGTGGAGCAGTGTGATGGCAACAGCATGGCTTATGATTGATGACATGACAGAAGACAGAAGCAGCCAGACAAATCTAAATTGTATAGGGATATACCGAGTTGAATGATTGGGTACAAATGTATGATGACCCAAACATACTGCAGAAGTAACCCAGGAGTTTTGGAAGGTAAAAAAGTGGAATATTCTGCAATTGCCAAGTCAATGTAGATGAGGTCTCTGAGGTCAGCCTGCAGTCTCTTATTGCATAAATATATACAATTTGAGGACATTCGTTTGAAAGCTAATGCTCATCTTAGTTTTGGTGACGCAACATGCAATGATCACAAGCACACCAGCAAATCTACAACAGAGCACATAAGAAAAGGATCAACGTTCTGCAATAGCCCAGTCATAGTCCACCTCATCCTGTCTGAATTCATGTGGTGAGAGCTGTGTATAAACAAATGCACATAAACGTCAATAAACTGAATGAATGTTGTAAAGAAAAGTGGACCAAAATTCTTCCAGAATGTTGTGAGAGACTGATAAAATTTTACAGAAAATTATTACTTCAAGTTACTGCTAAAGGTGGATCTTCAGGAATAATAGTGTGTCCTAACTTTGTCACTCATGGCTTTATTTTTATTAATCAAATAATGACTCAATGTGATATGTCATGTGATATGTTTATCTGAGACTTTGAAATTTTGATACATTTTAAGACTTTCTAGACAAAAACTAGGTATTTTTTTTTATTATGGCCTGATCAAGAGAACCACGGAATTCAATAATGTCCTAACTTTTTCACATGGCTGTATTGCTTTAAAATATCAGATGTAATTTTTATAATTAAAATTATTATAATTAAGAGATAATGTAAAAATTTGATATATAATTAAAATGAGTTTTTTTTTTTCAATATAACTTCCAATAGAAATTTTTTTTTTTACCATTAAAAATAAAACATGTACCACGACTTGAAGAGGAACATTTTTAGAATTACTCTAAAGGGCTTTTTATTTGCTAAAAATATAAACTGTAACAGTTTTTTTCAGAAAGCATTTGACATTTTGGATTTAGAAGCCATAAAAATTTGCTTAGAACTATAAAGCCTTTATTATCATATTTTATAACTTAAATACCCCGAACAGTCAACACAAGAACCCAAGTTGATGAGACACATTCTTTTATTTTTTACTAAATATAAGCAACGAAATACACATTTTGTATGTGACTAATCATGCGATCCAAAAAATTGAGAATTCAAAAGCACTTTGAGTTGGATAAACAGAGAGACCAGTGCGTAGTAGCAATTGTGGGGGCCTAATCCATCCCTTGGACACACCAACACACACAGGCTCGCACATTACCAAGACTGAGTCACTCTTCATTAATATCAAGAGAAGTGAATGCGCACATAAATAATGTACACGGAGCTCACTCCCTTTCTTGCAAACACACACACACACAGACTGATTCATTAACAGCTTGCTCCAAATCCTAGAATGCCAAGCAAGTATCCAGATGGCTGGTAAAGCCGCCTCTCTCTGAGGAGGCATCATTAGCAGTCAACAGAACCACGTCCAACAGGAGCTCTCGCCATACGGAGCATGGCCACTCAGCCAAACTGAGGAGGGAGTCTGAGAATGGCCCAGAACAGCGGATTGAGTGGTCAATGAGCTTGCTTAAGCCTGTTAAAATGATCCCAGAACAGCAAGCTGTGGGTAGAGATTTGTCAACAACAGAAGTGCTTAAACGTAAGTGAACTGACATTACAGTGGCATGATGTACTTAAGTAAAATATAATGTCATATACATTTAGAATTACAGACAAATAGAAATTCCAAAGCACAAAGAAATTATATTGTTTGCCCATGAAAACTCTGAAAACAGAATTTCTTTCCCCAACCTTAAGCTACCTCCACTCCAAAATCCATGTTAGGAAAATGGATGTTTTATTGAATACAGGGCACAAAAATATTAAAATCCGTCACATGTCCACTTCCAAGGGATAAGATGAATGTTTGGGCTGATTTCCTGATCTAGAGAGGATGCTCTTTTCTTCTGTATTCAGTATCCATACTTATCATTCAGATGTGTCCGACCATCACCGGTCTGACCTGTTCAAAACATACACATGGGATAAATGATCTCTGTCTTTCACCTGCTAAACAAGACAACATGAAATGGCAATTACTTAAAAAAATATATTTGACTTTCATAATGCAATGGATTTTCAAGTCAAGGAGAAATTGTAATGCAAACTAATATGGGATGATCATTTTTAAGCATTAGGGACAATGCTTAAGTAAATGGGAGAAATTTGAATGTTTATGTATAGATATTTATATACAACTGGCCAACAATTAGCCAGCAATAAATTTGAAAGACAACAGCTAAAGAGGACAGATTATACTGAAAACATACATTTCAATAAAATGCTGAAGTTCTTTAACCTGGGCCCGCCCATACTTCGACGCTACATTCTTTTCACGAGCAAAGTTAGTCTGGCCAAGCTGCTGTTTTAGAGCATTTCAGTTCCCAAAAAAATGGGAACCAATGAGAAACAACCTGCTCCCCCCTTCCCCCCCGGCACGACCGAGGTGGGCGTAATGCGATGAGGCAGCAGTTCTGCATCTGAGAACAATTTCAAACATGGCGTGTACAGAGCAGCAACAATTGTTCGACTCTGCTGTTGCAGCTGTTTTGAGAAATTTTCATGACAGCTTTTCTTTGAAAACGGAGCAGAAGTAATTAAAGTAAACGCATTTTCCTACTGCTTTAATGAAGGTTACGGTGTCTTCAGGTTTCGCCACTACGCATACATCATTGGAATGAGTGGTCTGATTGGTTGTAGATTCGTCCAGTAGTATACAGAGGCATCTGATTGACGCAGGTTAAGCCGCCTCCCAGAAAGCGGGTAGTAAGGTACCTTGGCCAGACTAAGCTCCTATGAGTTTAATAGTTGTGGAAGCCAGGCTAGAAGTTCTTCATTCTGTCATCAATAATGATAAGGTGTCACAAAAACAACTATGGGTATCGAGCAATTATGGGTACTGTGCCTTTTGATAAAAGTAATACATTATTGTTGAATAAAAAAAAAATCTTTAACAAATAAATTCATACATTTTCCTGCCCCCAAACTTTTGAACAGTAGTCTACATTGAACAAAAATGATTTCAAAGCAGATAAAAGAAAAACATAAGATATTAAGTTCTTATCTTTAGATAAAGTTCTAGATAGCCATATGGCTAATACATTATATTAACAATGGCCATTTGTTAACATGATTTCAACTTAAGCACCATACCAACAAAATTGGATTCTGGCACAAACTAGATCTCTCTCTCTTTGTTCCTAAGAAACAAAGAACCTTATCTTGTAATAACCTCCTGACTTTAAAATAAATTCCTTGGCTTGGAATTAATGTGTTTTACCATAATGCAACTTCTCTAATCCTCAGAAATGTCAGAACCGTTTGAAGTGTTCTAAGATCAAAAGCTAACACTCACTGAAATAATGTTTAGCATTCAGTGAAATCCTGCAAATTGAGATTAAAGGGTTCAGTGCCAGGAATGCTTGATTTTTTTATTCATATTTCTAGCTGTGCTAGAAAAAAACAGCTGTTTAGCGTTTTGTTTAACAGTACAGGCAGGACTTAATTATATCACAGCCATCAGGGGTGAAAAGAGCAGCGATTTACCTGATGGAGGAACCCAAACGCAGTAGTCAGGGTCATCTTCTGGGTACTGCTTAGACATGGTCACAGGAGGCTAAAAAAGGTAGAAATGTGTAAATATCAGAGCACATGAAAACCAATTCTAACTTAAGTTACATACACATTGTTCTGCACATGTTCAGATCCATAGTGATACCAAAAAGTTTTAACACTCCGATAACTATCGATAACTAACACTTTTGTGAAATGTTCTTGTTAACTTGTATTTTGTATTTATTTTCTAATATTTATGTATTATTATTATTATATATAAAAAAATATTTTTGGGTTTGTTTTTTTGGGGGGGGGGTGCTGTAGGTCTAAACTTCAAATGGCTTATTTATCACTTTTGTTAAATAATCATTCAGTACATATCTTAGGTCTTATGCATAATAATAATTTACTACTACAATACTTACCCTGCTTGGGCCAATAATTATCTTCTTTGTATGTGTCTTTGGAACATTTGAGACACTGTTGTCAATTTCTTCTGTTGAAATATGAATCATAATAAAAACCAAAGTCCATCCAACATTTGTCACTGGCTTTTTCCACTTAAATGTAAAGTTAGAAGCACTGATTCAAAATCAATGGACTAAAAGAAGATATATTTAAAAATTCACACTTTACATTTCAAAGAAATTATGTCACAGAATACATGAAACTATACACACAGAATGCGATTCTACCTTTTGCATGAGAGGCACTTTTCTCTTGAAGATGGGGAGACTTCTGTTTTTCATGAGATGCAACGATCTTGACAGGGTGGTCCTCATGGTCTTCCTTAGCTAGAAACAGAGAAATATTTTAGAAAATATATCTTAGATATGACTATAGTCTAATATCATAAATTATATTTTGGCCGAAATGATCAAGTAAAATTAGAATGTGTAACAGTGACGTCCAGTGGTCATAAATAGAATTACACTACTCTGGGAATACTGCATTACAAACCATTTTGAAATTCCTAACGAGGATTTTCCCACCACAGCACTTTTAAGGCAGTAGTTAGTATTTATTTATTTTTGTAAATGTCTAACCAATAGGGCGGTGTGTTTGAGTTTCAGCTCTGTCCTCACTGGATTTTTCTGAGCAGGTCATCTCTGCAGACTGAACATCCTCCATATCACCATCTGCGACCGCATCCTCTGTCTTGTTTTTTTCCTCCGCCTCCTCTTCTTCCTCTTCCTCACCACCAGAGGGCATTTCTTTCAAATTGAAGAGCTCAGGAGGCAGATTGGTTCGCTTTGGGGGTAACGTCTGCAAATTATGTGAAAGAGAACTCATTACAGCGCCTAAGAGTGTGTTTATGTATGGAAGTATATATTTATGTGTGTGTTTGTATGTATACATATCTACAGTGCCTTGCGAAAGTACTCACACCCCTTGAAATTTTCCACATCTTGTCACATTGCAAACATAAAAAATTATTTTATTTGGATTTTATGTCATAGACAAACACAAAGTGGTACATAACTGTAAATTGGAAGGAAAATTATAAATGGTACACATACACATACAAATAAATATGTGAAAAGTGTGCAGTGCATTTGTATTCAGCCCCCTTGAGTCAATACATTGTAGAACCACCATTCGCTGCCATTACAGCTGCAAGTCTTTTGGGGTGTATTTTTACCAGATTTGCACATATAGAGAGTGAAATCTTTGCCCATTCTTCTTTGCAAAATAGCTCAAGCTTAGTGAGATTGAATGGAGAGCGTCTGTGTACAGCGATTTTCTCTATCTACTAATTAGGTGACTTCTGAAGGCAACTGGTTCCATTGGATTTTAGTTTTAGTCATAGTAAAGGGGGCTGAATACAAATGCATGCCACATTTTTCCGATATTTATTTGTTATTTTTTCTCCCACTTCACACTTTGTGTTGGTCTATGACATAGAATCCCAATTAAATACATTTATTTGTTTGTGTTACAATGTGACAAAATGTGGAAAACTTTAAGGTGTAACTTAAGGTAACTTTCGCAAGGCACTAGTACAGGACAAAGGTTTCGACACACATTCTCATTCAGTGTGTTTTCTTTATTTTCAATACCATTTACATTGGTAGATTCTCACTGAAGGCATCAAAACTATGAATGAACACATCCATATGTTATGTAATTAACAAAAAAAGGTGAAATAACTGAAAACATATTTTATATTCTAGTTTCTTCAAAATATCCACCCTTTGCTCTGATCACTGCTTTGCACACTCTTGGCATTCTCTCCCCTACCTCTTCAACTTGAAATGGTTTTAACGTCACAGGTGTGCCTTATAAGGGTTAATTAGTGGAATTTCTTGCTTTATCAATGGGGTTGGGACCATCGGTTGTGTTGTGCAAAAGTCAGGTTACTACACAGCCGACAGCCCTATTGGACAACTGTTAAAATTCATATTATGGCAAGAACCAATCAGGTAACTAAAGAAAAATGATTGGCCATCATTACTTTGAGAAATGAAGGTCAGTCAGTCCGGAAACTTGCAAAAACTTTAATTGTGTCCCCAAGTTGAGTCGCAAAAACCATCAAGTGCTACAACGAAACTGGCACACATGAGGGCCGACCCAAGAAAGGAAGACCAAGAGTAACTTCTGCTTCTGAAGACAAGTTAATCCGAGTCACCAGCCTCAGAAATCACAAGTTAACAGCAGCTCAGATCAGAGAACAGATAAATGCCACACAGTTCTAGCAGCAGACCCATCTCTAGAACAACTGTTAAGAGGAGACTGTGTGAATCAGGCCTTCATGGTCAAATAGCTGCCAGGAA
>JAUMHI010000061.1:18870251-18883943 GCA_032359435.1 Enteromius unitaeniatus
AATATTACAGGTGTGCATCTTAACACAGAACGATGACACTGACATGTTTTAAGATATGTCAGAGCAAGATATTTTCAATTCAACATGCAATTTAGTCTGGGACTCGTTTAAGCCTTGTCTGTGAAACTGGGGGAATAAATGTTAGAAATGCAGCGCTAAAACATGTTACAAAGACAGTGAACTATATAATACTCCATGGTGGAGATATACCACTAAACTGTTTTTCACTATTTTCGTAAGCTGGACCTATTGAGCGGGTCTGAATCGGAGCTCGATGATGCAATGGCCCCTACTGCGAAACTGAAAGAGCTGAATAATCCCATAATCCCATTCCAACTTCCACCCAAAATACAAGATAAAAGATAGTATTTATTTTTTTATTTTGTTTCATTTTATATTTTACTTACTTAAAGTTAACATGGTTATTTTTAAGGAGTTTAAACGATCTGACAACTTTAGTCATAAATCTGTCAATAAAGCTTCTGGTATTGACTGTTTGACGTCAACCTACCTGCCTCCTGTCTCAGAAGACCACGGGCTTCCAGAATGCGGCAGGCCTCTAAGCAGCATTGGACGGCTGTGTCTTTCTTTTTCCCTGAGTGGGTAACTTCAGCAACCAGCTGCCTGCCCATAGCATCATCCACTGGCAACCTGAAAGACAGAAATCAAACAATTATTTTCAAATTCCAACCGCTACATAAATGTCACCATTTTTCATAGATAATTTTCATAACTGCATAGCCATTTAAGATTTAACCATATATTTAGATTTAACCAACATAACTTGTATATTTCAGAATTTTTTTTGCAACCAATCATTCCTATATTGGTAGCTGGTGTTAAAATAAAAAAAAAAAGTGCAAATGAGGTTGACTGCAAACAGAGGTCAAGTGCTTACTTAATTCTGCAGAGCCAGGTACCATGGCCTTTTTCTTCATACTCAAACTCTAGTTCTTCTCCTGAAATGAATAAACACAGTTAAAAATGACATGATATCATGGGTCTATCTGATAAAAATGGATTTATTATCTTATGGTAAGTTATTTGACCTTCTCTGTCATAAAAGCCCTGTAATGCCTTTTTAGGATCTTTAAGGTATGCTGCTTCCTGATCCTCTTGAAATTCTGTGGCAAATGGATTCTCCTCATTTTCATCTTCTTCTGGCACTGCCTCTTCATCTGGAAAAACAACAACAACAACGTGCAAGTTTACTGAGAACAGGTAGATGCAATACTATGAGGATCATTTTTTGTCTTTGTTACCCATTCCCCAAGAGCAGCCAGTATCTTCTGAGGAGCTTCTCTTTGTAGCACTGGCTTCACTGTCTTCTTTCTCTTCTTCCTCATCTGAGCCATCACCCATCATCCTCTTCTCCAACTCTTCTTTCTGTTTTCTAGCACGTTCTCTGAGTTCTGTCACTGTCATTTCAGATTCTGCTTCTTCATCAAACTCTGGTCCCTGTGAAAAGATGGAATCTGGCACAATCAATGCTAGCTCAAGCAATAATACTAAAGGACATGAGAAAAATCTATTGACGTGGTCTAATTTAAATAATAAACAGTAAAATATTGGTTACATTGTTATTCACAATAACAAATGTATAATGATTTAAGGATCAACCAATCTTTATGTACATTTTTAATTGCATTAACTCAATGCACAACATTGTAAAAGTTATTTATTATAAGTTGTGAATAAAACAGGCTGCTGAAGTATTTTTATTTACATTTTATTAAAGAGAAGATAAAAATACATTCAGTCTTTCTTCTACAAAATGTAATGTTTATCTGAATATGTTACTTGCTGTTTCTCATATAATTAATTGCAAAATTTCTGTGTGGAAACAGTTTTGGGAAGTTTGAATTGGTGAAATGCCATTGTTACTACATCTATTAAAGCCACAAAAAGTTTTTATGGACAAGTACAATGGCAAAACCATGGCGCATGAACATGGTAATAATCATTTAGTTTCATGGTATACATCAAACTAGACAGACAGCAGTTACAAAAATACACTGTGAAATTTGTTATATGTTTACAAATGTATGTACAGTATTTTATCATAAAATTCTTCAGAATCTCTTTTAGTGATTTTTAATTACATTACATTAATCACATGTGCCACTATATATACTACTATTGATGAATACATACCTGCAAAATAAAGAGTCTCGTGCTTCCTCCAAACTTTAGGACATGTCCCACTCGTATTCTAATGTATGTTTTAGGGGGTATTTTGTTTTTATTCACAAAAGTCCCATGAGTGCTCCCCAGATCATAGGCATAGAAGCCCTTCTCCTCTCCTAAGACTCCGTCCTGCCCAGCTCTGCCCCGGTATTGCACCACGGCGTGATAGCGGGAGATGGACGGATGCTCCAGAGACACATCACAAACCGGCAACCGACCCACCACAAAGTAACTTCTCTGGGTCAGCGGGACCGTATCTAGGATCGCCCCGTTTTTCAGTAGCTCAAACGAGTAGCTGATCTCAGGGACAGACCCCCACGGGGGCTCGGTGTACGGAAGCGGAGGAAATTTACCCGGCGGAGGGAGCTTGGCAGGGATCTTGGGTCGAATGTCTTTTGGTTTGGGGTGGACCTTCTGTGCCTCTGATTTCTCCAATAATGGATGATCGGATGGGTCTGTTAGAGTGTCTGTGGGTTTTGCAGATGGCTGCTGATGTTTAGTATCAAGATCTGTGTCTTTATTTTCTGATCTGTTGCTGCTTAATTCTTCTGCGAGCTTCTTGCTTGAGTTTAATCCTGATTTCTTCACAGTGAGAGTTGGAGCCACAAAAATATCCGGTTTCTTAAATGCATCTTCTGTGTTTTCATTAGTGCCGGTGGTGTCCTGTTTAGTATCACTGCTTTGACCGTTTTCGGGGTCCGAGCTCTTTTCTGTTTGCATTTCAATGAGATTTTCTCCTATCTGTTCGCTGCATTCAGACTCCATCGTGCGTTCACTACACGATATGGTGTGTTTGGTGTAACACTTTAATGATTCCGATCCTGTAGTCTAGAAGCATGATATAAATTGATTTTATTTAGTTTGTATGAAGAAATGTATACACATATTTTATATTTATGCACAGTATTTATTTGCAATGTATATAGTGGTTTTAACGTTTTAAAGTCTTTATACCTTATCTTCACTGTCTAGGAACTATTTACATTTTCCACGGAAACATTTCAGTGCTGTAGCCGCTCGAAGTTTATACGTCGTTTCGGCGAAATTATACATACTGCTTTATTCTGCTGTTATTTGCCTTAATGATCATCTGCTCAAAAAGGTAAACTAAGCGATTTGATATGCTAATTATGATGGTTATTATGCTTTATGAGTGCCACATTAAACATTGGATATCACAGGGCGTCTTATATTGTGTTGTGTGAATGTAACGTTAGAAGTTCATATTTAAGTCTATAAATACATATAAGCATGAAATTTAGTAAAAAAGAAACATACTTTGTATGTGCCTATTATAGTATATTAGTAAATTTCAACCAATAAGTACGTGTACTCTTAAGTACTGAAATGAAATCTCATGAGGTCTTTAAAAATCTTAAGGAAACTAAAATGCGCATAAATAAATCATATTAAGTCATATTTTAAATCATATTAATTATATTGTAGGGCCGTTATGCTTTCTGTTTTACGTTTGCGTTTGTTTGTAACTGTTATTCTCATTGACTTAACTAGAATTATCATTCTCATCTTCGCAATATATTTAGCTAATTTTACCATTTTAAGCAGCCTGAAGGCAGTGGAACTCTACAATGATCTATAACTACAACTATTTTTTATGTTAAACAACACACAGCATTATATATACAGATCATTCAACATAATTGTACATATTATGGTATATTTTGCACAATGCAAAAACATAAAATTTAAGTTAGTCAAAAAACGTTTTTTGATAGGAGTTGCGTTAGTTGATAGAAGATATTAGTTGTGAATTTGAACAGTGTATTCTATGGTTTTCAGATTGTACAACTGTAAAAAAAAACATTAAGTGACATCACTGTGTGAAGATGATGCGTTATTGGGGTGAGCTCCCAGTGGCTTCGGCTCCCTCGGGCCGCAGTTCTTTTGACCTTCTGCAGCGTGAGTTCCGCCAGGTGGAGATGCAGGACCCTCCCTTGCACCAACCTTCTGCACAGCGTCCACGTCCCACCACCATGCTAGACATCCCCTCTGAGCCTTGCAGCCTCACAATCCATACTGTCCAGCTGAGCCAGCATGCTCGTCGTCTCCGGGGTCTCATTGCTGCTGCCCAGCAAGGTCAGCAACCCCTGTCCACATTATTAGATGCCCAGAGTGTCTTCAAACCTGAGGATGGGGATGCTCCTCCTCCCCGGCCTGCCACACCAACTGTACCTGATGATCTGCTTCCACTGGATAGTAAAGCTCCTCGACAGCCATTCCAACTACGCCATAGTGACCCAGAGAGCGACTTCTACAAGTATGTCAATAAATAATCATGCATCTTGGTCATTGTTTGTCCTATCTATTCATTTATTCAAAGGTACATGAAAATTCCAATTATAAATACAGTAACCTGAATTCACCATTAGGATAAGAACATTTTTAATTTCTGAATTAAAATTGATTTTGATATTTTATGGGAGCATAAATAAAAAGAAATTTACTGATGATCATCAGAAAGATAAAAATGTATATTATAATTGTATTACTGTTTTTATTATATATATATATATATATATATTATACATTTTATCATAAAAAAGATAAACATTTTATTTAAAGGAAGGCATTCTTGACAAAAAAGTATTAAACATTATTTTATTCTTTGGGGAAAAAACATAAATAGGACCCCTGCAGCCCCCCATGACTGTGTGTGATGGTCAGTTAGTAAGTTATTTCAGGTTGTAAAATGTCATATGTGAAATGTCATGTGATAACTAGCTAAAAATGTTGTTCTTTCTTTCTTTAGTAGTTGTGATTCCATTCTTATAAAATACAACATTACTTTTTACTTCATGGTTACACAACATATTTATATAACTTATATAGATTAAACCAGATTATTTTTCATTGTTTATTTGTTTCATTGTTTACCTCGTACTTCTGAGATTTATAAAGTGTTTAAGGGTTTTCTCAAGCCAACAGTTAAATTACAATGTTGAGTTTAATCTTTCTTTTGAATTTATAAAGAAAACTTCACATTAAAGACAAATTCACCCTATCGCCTTCTTTTATTAGAGGTAAAGGTGAGCCAGTCACTGAGTTAAGCTGGGCGTCCTGCCGCCAACTTCTGTACCAGTCGGTTGCAACAATGCTTGCTCACGTTGGATTTGAGTCGGCAAATGAGAGTGTGCTGGAGACTTTGACAGACCTGGCCCATGAACATTACCTACGGATCACCAAGTTGCTTCGCGTGGCTGTTGACAGGGAGGCCTGCCAGGGCTCTACACCCTTCCCTGACGTGGTGGAACAGGTATTCCATGAGGTGGGCATTGGAAGTGTCCTGGCTTTGCAGCGCTTCTGGCAGGTCCGTATTAAAGATTACCACAGCTACATGCTGCAGGTGAGAGATCTTATGTCCACTTCAATATCTACAGAACAGTATGTGTAACTTTTATTTTACATTGTGATTGCTAAGGCATTGACTAACTAGTGTATTCTTAAATGGTAGGTCAGTAAGGAGCTCTCAGAAGAGTATGAGAGACTTGTGAATCCAGAAAAGGCTCTGGAGGATTCCAAACCCTTAAAGGTTAAAGAGGAGCCAATGAGTGACTTTCCGTTCCCTTTGAGTGAGGAGCCAGAAGCGGATCTGGCCTCAGGTGACCAGGCCCTTCCCATCGGTGTTCTGGGCACATCCAATGAAAGGCTGGCTGGGGGACTGGAAGAGGGACATTCCCCTCACACATCAGGTATCCAATTCAGTTGTGAGGTGATTTTGGGGCCCTTGAGATGTTTGAACATGCTCTGATAATTGTGCTTTTATCAGCTTCTTATAACATACTATTGACCAACATGCATTTTTCTTGTAATCAGCACAAATTGTTCTACAACAATATGTGACAAAGATGGATGTACATGTTTGCATTTTTTAGGAAAAAAATATGCGTGGTTAGTAAGTTTTGGGAAAATGAAACTAGCTGAAATAAGGCCATGTAACTCATACTTAATAGTCCTGCACAGTACTGTGAGTAACCAGTCTTTTAGTCTAGAATATTTACTTCAGAATTATGTGATGGGTTATGCGAATTATAAATAAGAAATTACTCTTTTTTTCAGAGTAAACAATATATTGATTTAAATTTTAAAAGACATGTTTTGAGACCGAAGTGAGAATGGCCATTAATATTCAGTGATTCTCACTAGAGAGACAAAGACCCCTCCCCTAATGGCCCATTAGTGACAGTTACAGGTAAGGAGGGTAAGAAAGAATGTGAGGAGATTGAAAATGATTTTTTTTAAATGATTTGTTTTTTTATTTACAACACAGCATACTTAAAATATACACAATGAAGGTCAAAGAAACATTATTGAGCACACTGATCTAACTACAGAGATGTGTACAGTCTTTGAGTCAATCCTGAAAACAGATTCTGTTCAACAAGTGATACCTAATATTTAAGTGTTTATTGCTTCTTTTCAAGAAAAATAAAAGCTTGTTTTTAACCATAGAATCTCAGTGTAGTTAAACATCTGATGTTGGTAACCGCGCTTCTAGAGGTAAACAGCTCGAAGAGACTCAGAAGACAGGACTCTGTGCTGCAGATGTCTGATCACTAAAAAACAAACAACAAAACATCTGTCAGCATGCTGATATCAGTACATGTAGGGTATATATTTATATAGAATGATTTTGTAGTCATAGACAGACGCACACTTTGTATTATCTTAAAAGAGCATTTTACAGTATATCCGAGATTTTATTATTATTGTTTAGTATATTAAAAGTCTATATATATATATATATATATATATATATATATATATATATGTTAGGGCCGGGACTCGAAATTACTCTAATTAATTAGAGGCTTTGTAATTAATTAATCGAAATTAATCGCATTTTAATTGCATATAAATATTCGACCTGAGAACAGTGAGAAATAAGGTTTTTTCATATGGATTTTTAGTATACCATTGAGTGATGACTGAATACATAAGCTTAAGCAGCAAAATATTGTTTATTTTTGTTCAACCAAGTCCAAGGGTGTACTCACACTAGGAAGTCTGAACCGTGCCCGAGTGCGTTTGACCACTAAAGCACAGTTCGTTTGACTAGTGTGAGTGCTCTGAAATGTGCCCGGGCGCGATACGTTTAGCCATCCCTGGCCCGGTTGGAAGAGGTGTACCAGAGCACGGTTCAGTTGGACTCGGGCGTGGTTCGCATGTAGTGTGAGCGCTAACCGTGCTAGAGCACGGAACATGGCGCACGCCGTCACGTTTTGTGACGCTCCAAATCTATGTATTTAGTGTTGTTTGTCTTGCAAAGAACATCCTCACGAGAAAGAGAAAAGTGCAGGATAGAAAAGTTTCAAACAAGCAGGAGTAAGACCTCAGATAAGGGCGAGAGTAATAAAGGCAAGTCACCCTTTTTTAAGCAGTGTGTTTTTCAGTGTCCTCGTTATATCACAGCGGGGATTCACACCAGCTGTGCGTGGCTTGCCTGGAAGCAGAGAATGTGGCGTCAGCACTTGAGGGATCAGACTGTCTTCATTGCAAGCGTCTGTCTCTGCGAACGCTCCTCCCCCGGAAAGCCCTCTTCGAGGACTTTGAATCCCTATCTCCTTCTTCGGGGTCTAGATCGATCACCCACTCTGAGAGTGAAGCTCTCGGTGAAGCTCGCCCACGGCTTCCTCTTGTTTTCCCCAGATTTGCACACTGAGGTGTGCAAATCGTGGTAGAAGCCATTATCTGCCCATGTCGTCATTCTCGCCAGTGATTATTATGGCAGTGTGGCGGGTTTGGGCGAACCAAGAAGCTTGTCTCCTACTCGGATCAAGTCGATTCTCAAGTCAGTCAAGAAAGTGAGAGAAGGCCGGTCACTCACTGTCAAGCTGTTTCAAAGGCTGCTGGGTGTGATGACAGCTGAGTGCAACGTGATCACTATAGTGGTGGCTCAAGACCAAGGGGTTTTCCCTAGGGGAAATCCACTTCGCATGATCATGGTCTTCCGATGATGTGTGAGAGACATGTGGAGAAACCCTTGGTTTCTGTTTAGGGACCGGTGCTGGGAGCTCCTTGTCGCTCAGCCTGCAGTCTGTGGACTGGTCACCATCTCACGTGGCACATCAACTGCCTGGAGATGCCGGCCGTGTTTTAAGTGCTAAAGCACTTTCTTCCAGACCTAAGAAATCATCATGTGTTGGTGCGCACCCAAAAACACAGCGGTGGTCTCTTAAATCAACCACCAGGGGGGTCTGCGATCACGGCCACTGTACAAATTAGCATGCCAGGTCCTCCTGTGGAGCCAGGGCAAAGTCCTCTCACTGAGAGCAATGTGCATTCCAGGCCACCTGAGTGTGAGAGCAGACATATTGTCGAGACAAGTGCCGAGGCCCAGGAAATGGATGCTTCACCCTGAGGTGGTGAAGCAGATATGGAGAATGTTCTATCAGGCAGAAGTGGACCTCTTCGCGAGTCACCAGGACGTGCAATGTCCCTTCTGGTTCTCTCTCTAGCTCCTCCAGCTCTTCTGGGACTAGATGCTATGGTATAGACCTGGCCAGGAGTTCTGATGAGTGTGCGCCAGGACAGTGTTTGCTTACTGTTAATAGCCCCATTCTGACCGAGTGTGGTTCTCGGACCTGATGGATCTCATAGATTGCCCTCCATGCGAGATTCCTGTCAGGGGCTCCTCTCACAGGCGGGGGGCACCATCTTTCACCCCCGTCCGGCGTTGTGGATGCTGTGGGTGTGGCCCCTGAGAGGGCACAACTCATATCTTTGGGTCTCCCAGCAGATGTGGTAGAGACCGTCCGTTCAGAGCTCCCTCAAGGAAAGTGTACTACCGGAAATGGAAGTTCTTCACTTCATGGTGCAGAATTCGCCAACAGGACCCTGTCAACTGCCCAGTTGGTACAGTTTATGAGTATCTGCAGTTTTTCTGAAGGGGTATCCCACGCCACATTGAAGGTGCATGTGGTGGCCTTATCAGCTTACCACTCACCATTCGATGGCAAATCAGTTGGTAGACACCCCCTGATAGTATGCTTCCTCTGTGGTGCGTTAAGGTTAAGACCTCAAAGGCCTTTTCTGCAGGTGTCCGAGTTTTGGACATCTGCAACACTGTGGGTTTGATTGCACAGATACTACTTAAACTGAACTGAGCTGGGCAATTATGTCTCTAAATTCAATAAAGAAATGCCTTCAACTGAAAAGTTACATTAACTGAGTGTTTCATCTTGTCATTTTACATTAATGGATAGGGTGTTGGACTTGTAACCCAAAGGTTGCAGGTTCAGGTCCGGCAGTGATTGAAGGTGGGTTGAGTGAATAACCAGAGCTCTCTCCACCTTCAATACCACTCTGACACTCTATTCTCCTATTTGATACTGTTAAGTGTTTTGAACAGTCTGTATTGTTTAAAGTGCTATAAAAAAACTAACATATAAAAAGAAGTCAAATATGCCTCAAAAGCTGTCAAGTAAAGATCCATTTATACAGAGTAAGAAAAAGAGTTTGTGTCAAAATATTTTTTACAACATAAAAGTTAAATAGTCACAATGATTATAATATTATATGAACAATGTCATCTGTGATGTTTGTATATAAACCTGAATAGAAAAAAAAGTTTATGTAACATTTATTTTTGGTCACAGTTTTGGGACTAGTTCTCACATATACTGTATTTATTTATTTATTAATTGTATACCAAATTTTCTGTGGACACCAAAGCACTGCCTTTTGGCCACCATGGAGGACCCAGTTTGAAAACCCTTGGTCTAAGTTACTGTAACATTTTCAAAGTCCACATATAATTACAAAGCAATGGATTTCAATACAACCTGGGTGTTTGGACTCACATTTGCATTTGCAAAATCTTAACATTTAGATGATAAATTTTGAATGCAGGCATCCAGCCATGTGTTCAGCCTTTTTTGTACTGTCTGTTCTACTGTCTGTTCTGCCAGAAACTTGGGAGTGAGCAGCACACCATAAAGAATCAACAACAGACTTGACAACAGACAACAGATATAAAAAAATGTTGTCCTTTAAACTGTCAACAACGGTTCCTAAATCAACATGTGAATTCTGCATAATAACAGGAACATTGCTCACTGCAGGCAATTTGATGTCCAGCTGTGATTGTTTTTGAAATTTATTGTTGAAGGAGATGAATTTGTTACACAAGCAGCTGTATTGGCAATGAGTTCAGATAAAACCTTTTTTAGTTTACGTATATGCACAGCATGCGTTCTGCACAAATACTTATTATTGATCAGGCATCAGTGTTCAATGCATCTACATACAGAGAGTTATTTTAGGGCTGGGAAGCAAAAAGTCATAATCAAAAAAGACAAACCTGCTCTGCTGATTAAATGATTTTATGACTGATTAAATGTAATAAATTGAAGAGTCAGTGTTGAGGTAAATATTCTAGCCTACAAGACTGGTTACTTGTGTTTTAATTCATATTTACATTTGAACTGTAAGGGTTTTTAAAATCTTTGTGTTGTTGTTGTTTTTTGGTGTTTTGGTTATCACTTCTTTCTTTATTTTTTATTTTATTTCTGTATGTATAATTGTCTTTAATTGATTTAGATCTTTTTATTTGTTAGACTAGTATTTATTTTTGCAGTCTTTTTGATATCTTTGTCTTAAAATACTGGTACAATTTACAGTACATGAACAATGAAAAATACTTCATTTATTTATAGCATTTATTAATTTTAATCAATCAAGCAATCAATCAATCAATCAATCACTTTAATATAGCCCTTTTAACAATACATATTGTGTCAAAGACCTAAACAGTATCAAATTGTACAATAGTGTTAGTAATTTATAATGACAAGATTAAACTCTCAAATTAAACTAAAGGCATTTCATTAATGAATGCAAAGACATCATTGTCTAGATCAGCTAAATTTTTTAATAGGATCTTTGTAAAGAAATTAATGATAATTGCTAGAAATTAAGTGTCCCCAACTAAGCAAGCCAGAGGCGACAGCAGCAAGGAACCAAAACTCCCATTTGTGACAAAATGGAGAAAAAACCTAATGAGAAACCAGGCTTAGTTGGGGGGCTAGTTCTCTTTTGGCGAGATGAAACCAATAGTTTCCAGATCAATTTTTAAACACAGCCATGTCAGATTGTGCAAAGGACTGATTAATACATTATTAAAGTGAAAAGTTGTATTTGTTGATCTCATTTAATTGTTCATTATTGATCTAATTAAATGTACAGTTCTATTTTGCAAGTGATCCATTCTAGGCCTGCATGATAAATTGAATTCTATCATGATTCATGAAATCATGATTTCTTTTCTGATTCAGTTGAGCACAATGGTCTGGGATATTTAACAACATTTTATAAAAGACTTTTAATATTTATTTGATCGGTAACTAAACTATACAATTAATATTATTAATTTTTTTGCCTTCAATAGGAACAGCAGGGAACACCTCTCCCTTGTGGCATTTAGCCCAGGTAAAGATGGAACCTCAGGACAGTGAGGAGGGCCAGGTATCAGGTCATGGGGTTCTAGGCAGTGATGTCTTTGAAGAAGGCCCCATGTCCACCATGAGTGAGGCTGGCATCCCTCCATCTCCTGGTGGTTCAGAAGGAAGTTACATGTCCCATTCACCAGATTCTCTCATGGGCACATCCCCTTTTACTCAGCGGCCAAAGAAACGGATGAGAAAAGTGTAGTGGGTTTGTCGTCTAAATAAAGAGACTGAAAGCACTTTCACAGTCATTGTGATGCATAGTGTTACCGTCTGTTGAAACTAAATGTCTTACCTTAAAATGGAAGTTTTTTAGTGAAATTAAATGAAACCGACAAATAAAGTGTGAGTTTGAATGCTCCCCAAGCAAATGGCACACGGTCACTGTTTTACCCAATTATTGAGTGGGACAATTACTTGTTTGCTGTGGTAAAATTAGCATCTGTTTATTCTAACAAACAATGGAGGGAGCACAACATGGGGAGTAATTATAGCCTGATGTCTGCTTCAAAACAAACAGGGACATCAATCAAGGAGTAATGGCAAATTAATTACAGCATGCATAAATCTGCATGCTAAATAAGCAGGCCATTTCATTACCTGTACAGTCCCAGGCGTCAAAGTGGAAGTATTGTCTCCTAGCCATCTGCACTGAAACTGTTGTCCAAAAAACACTGGTTGAGTGTAAATTTAGACTCACCAGCTAGCAGTGCATAATGAGACTCAATCAAGAGGAACCGAGACTGGATAGCTATTACACAGCAACCTTAAATTTTTTTTTGCAGACACACCTTAAGTGCTGCTTTTGGAACATGTTTGATACAATATATTGAATGTATACATACATTGTTGTAAATTTGGTCATGAAAAATCACAAATCATTAACTTTTACTTAGTTTTAGTTTAGTTTAGTTTTGTAATGAATAAAATTACAAAAAAAATATTTAGTAATTTATGAGATTCTTTTTGTAATGCACTTTTTTTTCTTCTGATCTTCTTAGTAAAGTCTTAGTAAACTTCTTAGTAAAAAAAAAAAAAAAACTAAGAAAAACTTTGTGTTTCCTGTCTTTGTGCTCAGTATGTTCGTCTCCAAAGACCTTTCTTTATTCTAACCTCATCCTTAGTTTAATTGGATGTTGTTGTCAGGTTCTGTTTTGAAGACAGGAACAGCAGGGGGCAGTACTGCATCACACCATCACATTTTTATCCACTTCCACACTACAGTTTCACCCTACTTCCAGGTGTTCAATATTCCACTGGGCTGTGTCTGCTTTTATTGAGCATCTTGCTTTGGGAACAAGCTGTATTTGAGCACAGAGAATAATCCATTTTACCCATCTCTAGTGGCAGTTGTGATTTCTGTAAATCCTTTCACTAAATGAAAACATGTTCAGAACTCCAACAGATAATTATACCTACAAGGCTTGAAGATGTTTACAATTATAGGCTATATGCTTGTGATTGAAGTGTACAGTCAGTTTGGCTTTTACTGGCATAAACAGTCATTTTAATGTTGTGGAAGATGTTACCTGTCCTGCAGCAAATTTAAACATACATATCAAAGTTCAGTTGGTTGTTCAGATGGTAGTGATACCATTTGTGTAAGTGTTCAGGTTTGCAAATGATTCAGGGTTTCAGATGATTCAGTTACATTGTATATAGTGACAAACTGCGCCTTTTAAATAAAACAGCCAGAAAGAACTTTGGAAATGTATGTATCTCATAAAACCTATAAAGTGTGTTCATCGACAGACCTACTGTGAATCTGAGGTTGAACCAGTTTTTAAAATTGGTGTGTTTAACAGCTAAATTCAAGATGATAAGCCACATTGCCCTTGGAAATGTACAAAACATTTCACCAATCAGAGAGTCCTGATACATAAGAGCTTGCAGAGAATAAACATTGATGCATTGTATATGAGAAAATTTAATCAGTCTTACAATGCTGACAAAATACTATTTTGTAAATTCAAAATTCAAATTCAAATTTTATTTGTCACATACACAAACATACACAGTACGAAATGTAGTGAAATGTATT
>JAUMHI010000061.1:18902649-18913332 GCA_032359435.1 Enteromius unitaeniatus
GTTTTGGTTATTTTCTATGAGTTTGTGGATATGCTCAGCCCTAGCAGCTTTTAAAGCCTGTCTATATCTGGACATACTGTTTTTCGATGCAGTTCTAAAAACTTCCAAGTTTTCCAAAGAAAGTAACTTCCAAAGAAGACTTTTCACATTTCCTTGAAATTTTCTAGCATAAGCAGTTTTCTGACATTAGGAACATTCTTTTAAACTCTGAGTGCTGTTTTATTAATGTGAAAGTAGACCTCACTTTGGCAACTGCCTGAACGTTATATTCCATACTTTGTAAGTTTGGGGAAATAGAGCAAACTTTACCCAAGAATGCATTTATCTCATCCTCCCAGCATTATGTGCTGACAGTTCTTGTTTAAAAACAAGAAAAAGGAAATGTGTGATTTGTAGATTCGGGTTTGGAAACTAATCTATTAATTTCGCCATACTTTCTAAACCATCTCACTATGCACTGCTGTCACACTACGGCATCTCCCTTTAAAATAGGGAAGTGTTATTGTCTTTAACTCTGGGATTTATCATCATGTGCAAAATGCTCTTGGATGGTTTGAGATTGTCCTGTCCAACCAGGAAATGAAAAATATGTGCGGAGGGTCAGGTGAGATAAAACAGTCATTATAAATGGCTCGCTGTGAATTGTGTCAATGGTACTTCCTCTGGTTTGCCAGATCGAGGACGAAGAGGAGGGAGAAAAATCACTGTTATTGACTGCAGTGGCAGACATAATGAATTGTTATGTGGTTGAGCAAAATGCCTGTGGACTCAAGATTTATGTCTGGTCTCAATTGTCTTTGTGGCATCCAAATAGAGTGTATTCCCATGAGCTATTTTGTTGAGCTATAATGCCAGAGGTAAACACACCTTGTTTTGTGTCTAGGTTCAGTGACTAATAACATTTGTCCACTGTTTTCTCCAGGAATCAGATCTGCTTTGGATGTTAGACAACGCTTTTGAGCTGGCAGTGCATGTGTGCTGAGTAGTGAACAGCCCCAGTCTCTTATAATTCCAGGTGGATCTGGCAGGAGGATTTTAGTCATTTCACACCTAGTCGCTTTTAATACGATCTGTGCTGTCCCTGTCCGAGGTGCTGAAACATCAATGCCATTGCAAAAAATGGTTTTGCTTTAAAAAATGCAGTTGAGAGTCAACTGCATGTGTTTTATGTTTAGCCTATGGACTCTCCATAGGCATAATGGTTTTTATACTGTACAGACTGTATATTCTATTGCCATACACCAATCCTACACCTAACCCTACCCCTTACAGGAAACTTTCTGCATTTTTAGATTTTTAAAAAACTTAATTCTGTTTGATTTATTATCTTCTTTGCCAGTGGGTACCTCAATGTAGGTCCCCACTGTGACACAAGTCCCCATGAGTCTTGTGTGTATTCAGGTCCCCACCAGATTAGAAAAAAAGGTAAATGCATCACACACACAGACACAGAAAGAGAGAGAGAGAAAGAGAAAGAGAAGGATTGCAATTTGTAGGTTGCTTGTAGGTCAGTGGGGAAAAAAAAGTTAAAAAATATTAATAAATAAATAGTTTAATTATACATTACCATCACTCTATTTTCCTATTTGATAATGTTCAGTGATTTGCTACAATCTGTATTGTTAAAAGCGTTTTAGAAATAAAAGCGATTGATTGATTTATTGCTGTATATTAGGACTGCGAGATTTAATCGTCGATTAATTCAATGCGCATCTCGTCAGTAAAGCCGGTTCTTTGATTAGCGGTAAATTTCAATCAGCTCTTTTTAAAATGCACAGAGCCGTAGATCACTGATGAGCTACACAATTTTGCATTCAAAATCGGAAATTAATCGCTTCCGATTATAGACAATATTGCGTAGCTCGTCGCGCATTTTAAAAACACTGATTGAGATTTACCGCTAATCAAAGAACTGGCATTACTGACGAGATGCCCATGAATTAATCGAGAATTAAATCTCCCAGCCCTACTGTTGTTACAGATACACCTCAGCCCTTGCCAGGCTCCACCCTCACTCCTTCACAAAGATCCCAACCACCTGATTACTGATCACCAGCACCTGTCACAACCCAGATGATCACTCAGCCACACTACACAAAAGCACACACATCCCTCCAGTCTGTTTCCAAGCTCGTAGATACCTGAAGTTGACAAACGCTTGCTCTCTTGAGATACTTACCTGTTGTCTTACCTGCTCTCTCCATAGTGTGCTCCCTGATCCTCTGTGTTCTCCAGATCCTCCTGTGTTCCCTCGAAGTCTTCATTGGATGTGGTGTGGTGTCCTGATCATTGTCATTCTGTTTGGATTTACCATTGCTGACCCTCGCTCCCTTTTTGGATTATCGCCTTGCTTCTCCATTTGGACTTACTGTTTACCGACCCACGCCTTGACACTGACGACTCTTCTGTTTACCTATGTTATTCCTGTTTGCTGATGATAGACCTTGCCTGTACGACCTTGTTTGCCCATTAAACAATCTGCATATGAATCCGCTCACTCCCTCGCCTCACATTTGTGACAGTTAGAGGTTATTTTATTTTATTATTTTTGTTTATTTATCACACCATAGGATACATTGATACTCATACAGCCATATACCCCCTCCCCCAATTAATGCATAATTAATACAAATCTATCAGCAGAACAGCACCAGATTTCACTTGAAACTCCCTCAACGATATTACGTCTAGGAAGGGTTAAACCTTTCATTTAAATTTCTCAGACCTTGCCTAGCCTTTTTTTTTCTTCTGTTGCCGTTTATGGAGTGAATACTTCCATTAAATTGGATTTTGGGCCTCAAGGGACTGACAGCCACTAAGGTATCTGTTGCAAGGAGTGTTGCGAGACGTGAATTTCACCAGACAAGCAAAAACCATTTCATTTTTAATAACTTGCCTATTTGCTCTGCTTAAGCTTCATTGCTTCTGCAGCCAATCATGCCTCTGTTTTAGCCACAGAAAATAGGTTGATGACCCCATATCAAATTTCGCAGTGTTTAGGCAATCTCTAATAAAACATATGGAGATTCCGCAATAGATTCCACATAGTAATTTAAAAAAACCCAGAGCAATCATCTTAAAAAAATTAGAAATTGCTATAGAGTGAAATATATTTTAAAAGGTCTGTCATCAATTAAATACAATGATCATTAATGCATTGTCATAGAAATGAACAGTACTGACAAATTATTTTGAAACCAGGGTTAATATTCAATATTTAATTTTGAATTCTTTACCTTTCCAGTAGTAGATAGTAATACAAATAATAACTGCCAAATAATTTTTTCTTTACTTCAATTGAAAAATTCTCTGTGTGTATTTTGAGCTCATATATGAAATTTTTCATTTTGGAGAATGATTATTTATTAGTAAAAAAGAAATGTTTAACCAAAATCACTGGTCATTATATTATAATATTGTTATAATAAAATGTTTATAATACATCATCTCAGGTAACTTGTGTGTACATAAATGATGAGATGTTACTAATGGCTTTGTCTGGTTATTAAGATGATCTTTGTTTCCTGTTCGGTGGAACAGTGCGACAAGAACAGTTATATTCCCATGTTTTTCATGTTTTCACATGCATCCATTTTTTTCATTTTAAACTGTACACCTTGCAAACTTGTGATATGGTTAACAAAACACTAAGCCATTTATTCTGGCTTATTTAAACAAATTACTCTCACCAACACTTTGGACTTCATAAACTTGATTTGATTAATTAAGTCATGAAACCCTGTAGGAAGTGTGGGGTAACCATAAAACTGGAGGACAATGCATTAGAGATAATACTAATTCAGTGTGAGTGCTACTTTATGATGATGTATGAGGGAAACGCTCATGGTTAGGAATTAAATAATGAGAACAAAAACAGAACACATCGTGTTCTGTTTCTTGGATGTTCCATCCACTTCTGCGAGCTGAGGGTAAAGAGTTTCCCCATAGCCTCCAATTAATTTCAGCAGACAGCAGGCTACATGCTTTCCGTGTCCGAAATTATCATTCTGAGTAAAATTCAGCAAGCATTTGACAGCTTGAGAAAAGGCACCAAAGATCATTCAAACTACAGATAAGTGGCTTGCTCTTTCTAAGCAGTTGCGACAGTGATGCAGTTAATTAGCTGTCTTCTTCTTGAACAAATTAAGTTAACGCCAATAGTGAAAGCTAGAGGCAAATATGCACCCATTGTCACTATTCATCCAATTTAACCAATCACTTTTGCTTAAAGTGATTGCGCTTGTTGATGCTCTCATTGTGGACATTCAAAAAATAAAAATAAAATAAATAAATAAATAGAATAATAATACAAAATTGCTCTAACTGGCAGGAAACATAAAAAACATGTACCTACATGTACCTGAAGTGCTGTAGAAAACTACAACTTTAGGATAAAAGTAACTATGATACAGCCTGAAAATAGTGTAGCCTACACAAAGTATAAATATCGTAATTTTCATCCATTTGTATGCATAAAAAATATGAAATGACAAATAGCACCTAAATGGAAAGGAAATAGATGACTTGTGGCCAAGTATAGTGACCGATCCTCGTAATTTGTGCTCTGCATTTCACACATTTGCACACACAGCAATGAGTAATGAACACACACACACACACACACACACACTGTGAACATTTTTAAAGTGTAGTCTTGTGAAGTTGTTCAAACAAATATTTAACAGTTTAGATGCTATCAGTATGTCAATACTGCATGTTTTTGAGTAATTAAAGGTACTGTATGTAGGATTGACACCGAGTGGTTGAACTAGATATTGCAGTCCAAATTTAAAATACTGGAGAGGGGTTTTCCTTCTCAGAATTGACACACACTTAGGTTGCCATGATTGACGACACCAACAGAAATGAACACACATGACAATGAATTAAATGAAATGCACTGTATTTTCTGCCAAGCAGGCAACCTGGATGCCGAAACACTACTGACTTCATGATTGGGAGATAGATGGAGGGTGGCGCTTCAGACCAAAACAAAACATGGCAACATAAACATCAGTGTAATAGTGTAATATTGTGCTATGTACTCTTGAGATTACCTTATTGCATTAATTTCATGAGTTCGCTCTTTCTCATAAATAAATAGTTTGATAGAATCAAAAGAAGCAGATTTGGCATGCTGTCCGGGAAGCGAGCTGGTAGAGCGGTGAGCCCCGAACCCTGGCGGGCCGAGCCCTAGTGAGGGCAAGAAGATTTGGAAGCGGAGGAGTAGGGGAGAGGGAGGGATTGCAAAAAGAGCAAGATACTGAAGGGTAGGGGACGGGTTTATTTATAGTAGGTGAGGAGGCTGTGATTGGATGGGAGTGGCAGGAGATGATTAGGAAATTGGGAACAGCTGCGATTAATTCGAATTACCACTCCTCCCGAAACTTTGTTATTATCAAAACCTGCACTTAGTGTTGTATAACCATGCTGGTATTTTGTATTTGGGCATATAACATGCATTTTCTCTACAGAGTATTTTTACTTCAAACAGTATTTGCCTTATTGCATTAAGATTTTTAATACATTGTTGTCAAGTATTATATCAATAGCATTTAACAATAGAAATACTAAAATACTAACTTATCTTCATGGCAAAAACATAAACACAAAATAAAAACCTGGCTAACAACAATTAAGCAGTTAAAAGGTTTTAAATTGCATGATAAAAATTCAGAAAGATTTACGGTTTCAAATTTTGCTAAAGTCTCTAGTCATGTGTTCCCTTAAACTTTGTTCTTGAACACTATTAAAGAGTAAGTTCAACAATTTTCAAGCCATTTTGTATTGTTACAATGTTGTTAACATAAGTAAAAGAAAGTTATTTGTTAGCTGATACAGCAATTTCTATTTTTATTTTGATGGTGCAAAAAGTCTGTCAAAACTTCATCCTGTTGATTGCTGCTTACAAATAAAAGGGGACATATGGGTATACATAATTCAGAGAAAGAGTACATATTGTTCATTTACAGATATAAGCGACGTTGCCATAATACAAAGCAGGTTGAAAATCATCAAACTTACCCTTATAGGCAATATATTGATAATATTTGTCAGTTTTGTGTGTAAATGTACAGCTGTGGTCATCTGAAATTAATTCAGCTCGAGTGAAATTTTACCTGAATGCCCGGATGTCTGCGGGATGAGTGCTGTCAATCTGGGTTTCCAAGAATGGGGCTCGCACACTGACAGAGTTACATCGCCGACGTAACAAATCTATTTGTGGAATATTAATGAGCTTGCTATTTGAAAGTGAAAGATGACCCCAATTCCTTAAAAGAGCACTTTTCTTTGTCATGTTTATTTGGATAAAAAGTTATGTCGACTTCCTGAACCTGTTCTGTACGTCCTACAGACGTCCAAGAAAAATCCTTGGTGGACGTTCGAATTTTGAACCGCATATCTACGTCCAAGTGAGGTCATAGTTGGACGTCGAGATACCGTACTGGATTTGTACGTCGTATAGACGTACAGATATGGTCCTGAACCGACCGACGCAATATAGACATGATCTGCACATTGGGCAGAAGTCTCATGTTTGTTGGGTAGTTTACACAATAAACTTGAGCAAAGTTCTCAATATTTTTATAGAACCTGTTAGGAAAAACGATGTCTGACCCTTCTTACATGTATAAGAAATATTATATTTTGCCATGCAAAGGAAGGCTTGCGTGCAGATGCTAGATTGAATAGGTTACACTTTGAGAATCCAAGACATGATTAGGAAATATTTCCAACATTATTAATTTTTTTCAGCATCTGCGGCGCAGCAAAAATAGACTCGGCGCCGAAATTATCGCGGCACTGACGCTTCTGCTCTGCTCCTGCTACGCGCTGACGTGCCGCTCCTGCTTGCTGTGTGAAAGCACTCATCCATTAACATGGGCACCGAAAAAATACACGCTGGTCACGCCCTGCTGACGCGTGGTGTGAAACCGGTGTTAGCATGACTTTCTTTCTTTCTTCCTTCAATTTTCACGTTCCCTTTTTTTTTTTTGCAGATGCACTGATATGAATACCAATAGGTTCTCTCTGTGTCTTTTCCTAAAATATGCACTTTCAGACAGCTACAATTTTAACTTATAATATTCTGAATTGCAAAAATGTCAATACCAAAGGAAATCATAACTCAGGAATTAATTTGTTTATATCTTCTTTGGTCCCACTTTATATGAGATATTAGTAAGTTTAGTTGCAGGGTTGGTGTCATGGTTGGGTTAAAGGAATAGAGGTGGGGTCATTAGTGTATTTATAGGTGTTGCATCCACACCAGTAGGTCCAACAGAATTGAACCATTTCTCACTTTGAAAGACAGCACATACTCCTAGACATTGACAGATTAAGTCTTATTCCTATGACAAACCTGATGTAGACTTCTGTTACAGTAGAAGAGTTCTTTCAGAACAAACACACAGTCATTAAGGCAGACAGACTGGTCCATTAGCATCCCAGATCCCAGTTAGTCTTCCCTAAACCAAACTTTTATCAAAAAAGTGTCATGGCCAGGATTTAAGCATGTTTACGAGTGAATGTAAAGTCTTTTCTCAGGGAAACAAGTTTTATCTCTGAACAAAGTAAATGGATCATGTGAATTGAGTAACATGTAAGTTTGTTTTTTAAAGAAGGTTTTCTGACTTGCAATGCACTCATTTCATTAATAGAGTTGATTTTCATTTCCAAGTGCATCACCGTGAACATGATTTTCAACTGAAGCTTGACTTGTGGCACTGTGGTGAAGATGTGATCTCTAACAATAACCACTCTATAACATACTTAAAAAACAGTATCAATCAGAGTGTGTTTCCCAAAAACATAATTAACCAACTATTGTTGCAAGTTCTTAACTCTTAAGGATGGAACTTACTTTAAGGAAATGCTACTCAGTTCATATGCAAACTTGATTAAATGTGGGCTGTCAATGAATATCTTGTCAAGAAAGAAATGTTCCAAAACTGCTTGAATAGACCAAAATTTGGCAAAAAGCACATACGCTTATTGTGCTATTGCAGCTACATGTGGCCTTAGATGCTGTATTGACAGTATTGGGGGAAGATTAATGTCCCATCCTTACTACAGATGGATGACCTTCACCGTCATATAGTTATGCCTTTTTTTATTTGAATCACAAAACAGGCAGGTAACAGAACCAAATGTCCTTGCTGGATAAACCTGGGGAACGATAAGTATGAATCAGCAAGAAAAGTGGCTCTAAACAGCAGATATAAAAGAAAGCCATCTATTGAAATAGCCGTTTCTGTAAATTGCATGACTATTCCAAGGGGACCTATCTGTGTTAAGCTTCCCAGAATGTAGCAAAGAGCTCTGATACCTACTTTACAATTACACCAAGGATTTTATTAAAATTTATTTTTTTATGACTGAATGAAATTGAAGTACCATGTTGACACAGTGCGAAATCAGCACAAAATACGCATATGGTAGCATATAATTCCAAATGTGTTAGAAAAGGTCAGATGCACAGGCACGTTGGGAAAAAATCAGGAGAATGCAGCATGTTTGATATTCACCATTTGTAGAGCTGCGTCTAATTACACAGCTCCAGCCTGTCACTTCCAAAATGGGTGAATCTCGAAGGAGGGAGGTGTGAAGCTCAAATTAATTCATTATTCAATAGACAATTCTCCAGTGTACTGCATCTTCGACTTCTGTTTCCGCTCCAGGCAAATATGGACCATCTGCTGTAATTTCTAGAGTAATTAAAATAACACCATCCTAATGGAAAGATATGTCTTGCTTCATCCCATTGATGATACACAGCATGGGACATTTGGAGAGGCACAAAACAGTCGTTATATTCATGACAGAGCCAAACAGAAAGGCCTGTTCACATTTTTTTTTCAAGAAAATCTTGTGACAGGGACAAGAGTCCCTGGATTCTTTTAAAAAGCCTTCTACAGAAGCACTTCCATGAACACCTTTGGAAAGTTTTAAAGTTCCAATTCCCATGCAGTGAGGGATGGTAAATGTTTGCAGGGGGTCTCGGTATGCTCTTGTCAGAACCCAGATATTTGCTGGCTGGCTTCTTTTAACTAAAGTTCTCCAGCAATTCTCTAGCAGTGATGCATGTGTAGGCACAGTTCACAGCTAGTGGTTCCTCAGCTATTTCTGCCATAGTCTTCTATTGTAGAATAAAAAAAGTGCTTTGGAAATCATTTATTCCCTCAAGACAGTGTTTTTGTTTTCAGAATTTAAATATCCAGTTAGTGTCGCTAAAGATTAATGCAAGATCATGATGGAAATTTCCCCTACACCAAACCCAAACCTAAACATACCCAATAGTGTTAATAAATGCAAAAGTAATGTAAAACATATTCACGGATGTAGCCATGTTATTTTAAGTTCCTTACGCTGATTTGGGCTGTTTTGTCAAACCAGATTTGAACTGGAGCTTTTTACCACCTAAGTGCAACGCCACAATACTTCAGCTACCGAGTAAACCTACTAAACTAGAAAACTCATACATATAAAGCTGTACATGTGACGACAACATTCAAAAGTATCAGACTTTAAATCGTGCAGGATGTTAAAAATGTTTTGAAGTCATAACATAACATTATGCAACTAATTGTGTGAAAATTAGCCTTTATTAATAAAAAAAATGTACCTGTAAATCATACTTTTGTGTGAAAACGAATAAAAGTTCTGGGAGTTTTGCCTCTAGTGTTTATCTGGAAACTGCAGTGCTTCGGATGCACTTTTTTTCAGTTTCAGTGTATGAAGAGGCGAAGAGTGTGTTTGCTTCACTTATCAGTAAGATATATTAGTGAGATTTTTTTTTTTCACTTAAATTGTTGTCCAGCGGCCAGTTGGGCTTTGTGACATACATATACATATTACAGCCATTTGCTAAAATCATTTTTCATTCAGTTTATTTTTTGTACACAAAACACCCCATTATTGACAGAAAACACAGAATTGTTGACATTTTTGCAGATTTATTAAAAAAGAAAAACTGAAATATCACATGGTCCTAAATATTCAGACCCTTTGCTCAGTATTTAGTAGAAGCTCCCTTTTGATCCAATACAGCCATGATCCTTTTTGGGAAAGATGCAACAAGTTGTTTACACCTGGATTTGGGGATCCTCTGCCATTCCTTCTTTCAGATACTCTCCAGTTCTGTCAGGTTGGATGGTAAACATTGGTGGACAGCCATTTTTAGGTTTCTCCAGAGATGCTCAAATGGGTTTAGGTCAGGGCTCTGGTTGGGCCATTCAAGAACAGTCACAGAGTTGTTGTGAAGCCTTGTCTGAGTCCGAGGTCCTGAGCACTGTGGAAAAGGTTTTCGTCCAGAATATCCCTGTACTTGGCCGCATTCATCTTTCCCTCGATTGCAACCAGTCATCCTGTCCCTGCAGCTGAAAAACACCCCCGCAGTATGATGCTGCCACCATGACTGTTGGGACTGTATCGGAAAAGGTGATGAGCAGTGCCTGGTTTTCTCCACATATACTGCTTAGAATTAAGAACAGAGAATTTTATTTTTCAACATCTTGTGTTTTTTTTAAGCAAACTCCAGGCTTTCATGTGTCTTGCACTGAGGAGAGGCTGCCATAAAACCCCGACTGGTGAAGGGCTGCAGTGGTGGTTGACTTTCTACAACTTTCTCCCATCTCCTGACTGCATCTCTGGAGCTCAGCCACAGTGATCTTTGGGTTCTTC
>JAUMHI010000061.1:18926537-18941918 GCA_032359435.1 Enteromius unitaeniatus
GCGCCAGAGCATGCAAAGCTGTTACTGCTGCAGAATATTCTGACATATCAAAACATATTGGATTAAACGGAAAATATAAAACTTTGATGACAAAGGTGATCAATAATGTTGCACTTGTCATTAGCCTCAAAAACAAAATACTTCCACACGTGGCTCTTTCCTATTTTCTTTTTAACGGGCAGATTTAGAGCCGCCTTATCAGTAGCACCGCTGATCGAACAAAACAAAAGCTTGTGCCCCATGTTTCAGTATGTCATCAACTCACTGTGTGCCTGTCAAAAGTGCAAATCACACTGATTTTAATAATTTATTTAAATTATATATATTAACAGCTAAATTAACAGCATTCCATTGGGTGGTCTTCCCTAAAAATTGCTTTAACCGCATAATAACCTGGTTGTCTAATTTGACATTATGTGCACTGTCATTTGATACTTTGACACTATTAATATATATATTAATTTTAGTCTACTGTTTAGCAAAGTTCAGCAGCACAATCTTGATACTAAACCAGGGCAATGATGATTTTACTCACATTATTTATTAATTTTTACTGCTTTAGTGACAAAAACATTTTATATGTTAAACATTTTCCACACATAGATGTTTCAAGACCGGTGCCACCCAAGTATTTGCCTTCAATCTGTTCCTTGTCAGAATCATGACTGACAAGCAGAGAACCACTGAAACTGACAGGCTACGACTGTTTGGAAGGCTGGTAAACGACAGTTCTTCTTCTGCAGGATTGGCTTTGTAAGAATAAGATCCATGTCTAGCGCTGGAGCATCTCTGGGCTACTTCTTTGTCAGCTGCTGAATGTCAGACGTGCTCTGCATGGCAAGCAGGCAGGGATACACTGGCAGGGTGAGCAGCAAAAATTCTGATTTTGTGAGAAGAGAGAGAGAAGTGTTGCCTCCAATCAACATACAATCCTGGCTTTGTTTCAGGGCACTCTTTAATAATCATGCAAGGCTGCTCCTGACAAGCAGTGTGGCATAAGAAATGAATAATTCTATTGAGTAATAGAATCGTCTCAGCAGAAGTTAATCAATACCTGACAACCAAGTAACAAGTGTGTTAATGAACTAGAGTTTGATTAAAAAGAGTCCAGCAGAAATGCTGCAGTTCAGGGTTGGTTGGACCTCAATCATGGACCTGGAAATTCGTGCTCCAGGAAAAACAAAACTGCTAAAATGCATTCTTGAGAGCAAACCTTATTTTTTATATGTTTCTCCTTGCAATTGGAAATTTACTAGGCAGTCCACCAACTTTCAATGTTTTTAATTAATTAGTGGTGTTTGCGTTTGAATTTTGAACATACATTTCTAACCCCAAGATATCGCCATTTGGCCTGCAACTTTATTCATGCAGTAAATACCCAAATGTGCTAAAAGGTTTGGTAACACTTTCTATTAAGCCTGTATTTATAATGCATTATAAGGACATTCTTGATGCATTATAATGCACCCATAATGCCTTTTAAACGACTTTATAATATGGTATATCTTCTTATACTGTAAATAATCATAACAACAGTTACAATGCATTATAATCCTCAACTGTTTGTGTGTATAACTTTGATGACTATAATGCATAATCTTCATCAGGCTTCATCTTTTTGTTGCAGTGCATTGTACTCATAAAAGTTATAATCACAAATAAGAATTATAATGCAATGGTATTGTTTCTGTGATTATTTTATTAGATGATACAAAACATCAAAATGTTGTTTATAAGGCATTATTTGAGCATTATAATGCATTAACTATACCCTTTTGATGCATGTTACGTTTCTTCATTTTATGTTTCTTCGTCTTTTCTTTCTCTGAAAGCAGGTTTAGCAGATTGGTTGTCCGGAGTTCATTATATCATCCAATGGATATGGGTCTGTCACCATAAAAGGGGCTGGGCTCATAAGGCATTATGCATGCATTACAATGCGTTAAGAATGCCGTTATGCAGGGGCGGATCTAGAAAATTATTCATGGGGTGGCAAGGGGGTGACATTAAAATTATGAGGGGAGGCAACACTGAAGCAAGCATCCTTGCATGGTTTTTGTGGATTCAAAGAATGCTATTCTTATTTGGTGTATGCACATTTTTTCAATGGTCTATTAAAAATGCAATGAAGGCTGATCCGCCCCTGCCGTTATGATGCATTATAAATACAGGTAGGGTTGTAACGGTATGAGATTTTTACGGTATAATAATCGTCTCAGAAAATATCACGGTTTCGCGGAATACGGTATTATAAAAAACTATAATAAACTATAATAATTAATATTATAATCATCAGCTACAATGACACTTAAATTAATAAAAAGAGATATGATTTTTGTTTAAGCATGGTTTATTGTAACAAACTTTTTTTTAATGAAAAAAACAAAAACAAATTATTACGCGCTGATGGTTGGAAGCACCTTATCACTGACATTCTCATTTCCTGATGTTGCCTTATTGAGCCTAGATGAAGTGATTTGCTGTAGCAAACCAGACAGACTTTTTTCTTTCTTTTTAGTGATGGTAGTACTGCTGCTTCCTGGTTCTGCCCAATTTTCTCCTCTTTGTGCTTGAGGATGTTCTCTATCCAAAGGAACTGCTGTTGCAAGATTCACAGCTTCTTCCACACAATGCCTCAACTGTGTTATCCATTTGTTTTCAGAAGCTTTCCTTAAATCGGGCATCCACAAAGCTCTAGATATGTAGCACTCGTTCCACCTGCTCTGTGTATCTTCCTTGCAAGTCTTCTCTCATTACTTGCCAAACACAAGGGGACTCTGCAAAGGCCTTCTTCATATTTGTTGCATTGTCTGTGGTAATTCCCCACGGACTTTCTTTTGAAATCTTCCATTCCTGGAGCATATTTTCAAACATCTCGGAGATGTTTTCTGAGGTGTGGTCTTCAGGAAAAAATGTGACTCTAAACAGTGTAGTGGACTGTTAAACTTATGAATGGCTCCACACCTCCACCACTGCTGGTCCACAGGTCCACACAGCTTCCTTCAGCTGTTCTTCAACACATGGCCTTTACCTCTTTGTACATGCGAGGGATTTCATTGGTGGAGAAGTATGTTTTTGATGGTACCTTGTACATTGGAACTGCCTTGTTCATCAGGTGGAGAAAGCCAGGTTCCTTGAACGAGATGCTATGAAAACGCACTCAGCGTGACGGCTCTGAATCGTGTGTGGAATCAGCCAATGGTGAGTTGGGACATCATAGGTGGGTGATGTCACTTTCCAGGAAGCATAAAAGCACGTGGAATGTTGCCGGCAAACTAGCTTTCTGTCATTCAGCGAAGCGCTCTGTGTTGTGTGTGTGTGAAATCTGTCATAGAGTTAAAAGTGTCTCTGTCTGAAAGAGAAAGAAAAGAAAAAGAAATGTCTAAATCAAAAGATAAGACTAAAAGGGGCGAAGGCGACTCTCAGTACAGGGTCTGAGATGAAGAGGGAGCTTTCATAAGCAATCCTCGCGATGCTGGTCCCGCTCTCGCGGGCTTTCTCTCTCCCGAACCGGCTTCATCTTTAAAGGCTCCGTCCCTGCCCTCCAAGCCACTAAGTACAACATCAGCATTGGTGGGCAGAGGGTACTCGGCAGCGGGTCAGGCTGGTGCGTGTCTGCACACCATGGTGGTGATACAAGCATACCAAGCCGACCTGCTGAAGGAACTGGATAAGGGCGAGCAAGTTAGTTCAGAATATATAAAAGAACTTAGGAGAACTGCTGACCTCTCATTGCGTGCCACCCAAGCCTGCCGGTCTTTGGCAGCAATGGTGGCTGCGGAGAGGCATCTTTGGCTGACTCTGTCAGATAAGAAGGAGGAAGACAGCCTGATGGATGCCCCGCTTTCGCCACAGGGTCTGTTCGGCGGCGCTGCTCAATACAGTCGTCGACAAACACCAGGGGGCGGAAAACAAGCGGTAGCATTTTAGCGGTTCTTCCCTCGCCGCTCTCCAGTTCGAGGGGCTGCTGGGCGGGAGCAGCCCCATCTGAGTACCTACTCCTCACACAGAGACACGCAAAAGCAGAGTGTTGCTATGAGAGGCCCTCCTCAATGACAGTAGCAGGGGAGTTAGCGACGCTCTGTAGCGGGGCCTTCTAAATCCAGAAAAGACCTGAGGGTTGTACTGCAAGAAAAGAAGGCCCCGCAGGGCAGAAAGAGAAAGTCCCGATGCCAGTAGCTCAGGACTTTAGAGGGCAGGCCCCTCTGGGGAAGAGTGGTATACATTGAATTACACGGTGCCCATCTCTCCTCAGTGCCCTCAGGAGACCACCTCACTAACCTTGCTGGTGTTACAGGGCGTGAGCATCTCCTGCGAACATCGGTCTCAGTGTCTTCCGCCCGGAAACGTAGCGGAGCTGAAAGGTTCACCATCAAGCTCTCACGAGGGTCCAGGCACAGCTCCACCCGAGGGTGGGCTATGTCAAAACATCGTCCCTCCAATATCATCAGAGACCAGCCCTTAGTAGACTATTTCACTGCTTGGAAACTACTGCCAAATCCATCCTTCACAAAGGAAGTTCCTGAGGTTTGCTTTCGTGGGCGAAGCATACCAATATCGGGTACTACCCTTTGGCCTTGCACTCTCACCCCGTACGTTTACAAAGTGTGTGGATGCAGCGCTGGATCCTCTTCGACTCCAGGGCATCCACATACTGAATTATATCGATGACTGGCTAATCCTAGCACGATTGCTGGACAAAGTGAGCAGACATCAAGATGTCAAGATGGCACAACTCTTAGCCACAGGTCTCTCAACCAAGGTTGTTGAGACCTTTCTCCAGTCCAGAACTCCATCTATGAGAAAGCTATATGGCCTAAAATGGAAGTTGTTCACTTCATGGTGTAGAGAGTGCCAGCAAGACCCAGTTAACTGCCCAGTTGGTACAGTGCTGGAATTTTTGCAGGCCAGATTCTCTACTGAGGTCACTCACTCCACCCTGAAGGTTTACGTGGCAGCTATATCGGCCTACCACTGCTCTATCGGTGGACATACAGTTGGTAAAGAACCCCTGGAAAATATGTTTCCTCCATGGTGCACTGAGGTTGAGGCCACAAGTATGTTCCCGGCCACCAACCTGGGACCTGGCTGTTGTGTTAGAAGCCCTTTGTGATCCACCATTTTAGCCCATAGAGGAGATTTCAGATCGTCTGTTGACAATCAAGACCACACTATTGCTAGCATTGTGTTCTCTGAGGAGAGTAGGTGACCTTTAGGCCCTCTCAGTGCCCCCTTCACATCTCGACTTTGCGCCTGGCATGGCCAAAGCCTTCCTGTACCTGCGAGCGGGTTACAGTCCTAAGGTACCTACGGTCACACCTCATACGTCCACAGAGCTGTCGAGAAAGTCAGAGCAGTTGCTCGTATGCTTCGGTCCCCCCAAGAAAGGGTGCACTACGACCACGCAGATTTTAAGCCGTTGGATAGAGGATGCCATCAACATGTCATATGAGTCCTCTGGTTTCCCGCCGAGGCTAGGAGCCAGAGCGCACTCAACACGTGATGCAGCAGCCACAAAGGCCCTGCTAGCAGGGGTCTCCATGGCCGACATCTGTGGCGCTGCTGGGCGGTCCACCCCCCACACATTTTTCAGATTCTATGGACTGGACTTGTGAGCCACTCTGGGCTCTTCTGTTCTCTCGTCATAGCTGTGCACAAACACACATTAGACAGGGATTTGAAAGTCTGGGGATGTGGGCATCTCGTTTCCATAGCGTCCCGTCGACGCAGCTCGAGTTCCTGAAAAGGCATGTCTTAAGGTTAAGAATATAACCCTAGTTCCTTGAAGGAACGAGATGCCACAGAGTCCAGCAGAGCAAAGGTGAGAGCAGCAAGTGAGAATCACTCAGACGTCGGCAACACTAAATCCAGAAACATACAAGACAGAGAAGCGCAGGAAAACGCTTACAATGGTTGTGGAACACAAATGCAATGATCGGCGATCACACAGAGACAAACTTGCATTTAAATACACACACTGAATAGATGACTGGGTGGAGACTAGTAAACAACCATGACAACAGATGAGGGGGTGGAGACATGAATGGGAAACCATGATAACATATAAGATGGGTGGAGATATGAGTTCATTGATAATAAGGTCCAGGGAAGAAACAGAGACACAAAAAACAGAGAAGAGGTGCGTCCGACTTCATGCTGACTTGAAGTAGTGCATGCCAGTTAGAAATTTTGTCAGACTTGAACCGGCGCCAATGACACGTGACGTTCACGTGTTGCATCAAAGTAACGTGAGAGCGTTTCGAGAAAAGCCAGCTTGCTCAGCCAGCGCAGCATTTCAGGAACGACTGCACCAGGCTGTGATGACATCACAGTTTCTCACGATTGGCCACATTCACCACATGACGATGATCACGAGTGTTTCGTGCCTCAATCCATAAAATTGCATAACAAATCAATTTGCATGCCATTTCGTAAAAAGTTTACGATCTTTTGACTGCAGTACATTTTTTCCCTTAAATTATTTATATTGGATTTGTGCATAAGTTTATTATTGTACTTTGTTCATACAGACCACTTATAGTATTCAGCTGCATATTTAAGTAATATTTTTTATGGAATAACTAAAATGTCACAGACATTTAATGTAATGGGTTCAACACTGATTGATGCTGAAATCTGTAGTTGCTGCTTCACTTGCATGTGCTGCATTGTGCTAGTGTGCATTGTCAGTTGAAAAATACAACATTCAGATCACTTTTTTACACTGGTATAAATTATAATAAAGACAAATACATTGTCCATCTATGATCTCGGTGGTTTGTCTAACGTGCCCTTAGCTAACTGAAGGTAAGGTGTTAATAAATAAAAAAAATAAATAAAAAAACATACTGAGAAAACACAACATTATACTACATAACTACAATCTAAATCAAACTAAAAAAGCCCAATTCCTTAAAATGTGCAGGTCATTCATCTTCAATGTTTTTAGTTTACTTTAGTTTATGCCATAAATATCACATACATTCTAAAACACAAAAATTACAAACAGACAACCACTTAAATCAGACAAATTGAAATCTGTTAAGTGTTATTGCATTAATTAGTTTTTATTAGACATAATGAGTCACACACCTTGAGTATAGTCCCATGGTCTCTCACTTCGCATATATAAAGACCATGTATTACCAAGTGCAAGAAACAACAAAATGAATAATATAACAATGAATGTGAAGGACAGCAAAGGAGGAACCTTTACTCTTAAGGTTTCCAAGGAAATTGCAGAAAGAATGAAAACTGGTAAGTAAATGGAAGAACTGGAATAAATACAAGTTTTGAGTATTTCTTCAGATGCAAAGTTCCTCTCTGATGTCATGGCAAAAGTTACAGCCGTTGACACAAAACAAGGTAAATACTTGTGATGAACAAACACAAACTGGACACATAAGTGACAACTACATTTTCAGCTTTCTCTCTAAACAGCTCCTATCAGCGATCTAGCTTGTGCTGCAGTGTTTCCCCAACCTCCTTCTCCATGTCCCTCTACCTCCACTGAGCCACCTGTACCCCTAAATCTCAGTTTTGTGAAACCACCAACCAGCCAGTGCCCTGTTCAACAGACACCCATTAGCCAGGACCTACCCTAAAAACCGATGTAGTGGGTGGTAACCCTTCAGAAGCCAGAAACCCATCCTCCGTCCAGATAGACCCTGAATCACAAGGTATGGCACCTAAGACTGGAAAAAAGATGCATGTGTTTGCAGTGGTAAAAAAACCCAACATATTTAAACAACAAATCTGCTTTTTATAAAAAGGGAAAGCAAACCTGGGAGTACTACACTTACTTTGTAGTACTCCCAGGTTTGCTTTCCCTCCCCAGTTGCACGGTGGCGATCCTTAACTCTTTTGTTAGTAGTTAACATGTTGGTTAACTTTTTTCTAATTTTTTCACTTAACAAGGTGTATTCTTTTTTGTAAAAAAGTAGTTTGTAGCTTTTTATAAAAAGCAGATTTGTTGTTTAAATATGTTGGGTTTTTTTACCACTGCAATGTAATACAATGTAATACGAAAGTGACTTTGTGATAAGATGAAAAATTATCTTACACAGTGCAGTCTTAGACTTATAAGACTGCACTGTGTAAGATAATTTTGCATCTTATCACAAAGTCACTTTCGTATTACATTGTGCTTTTTCTGCAGCAAATGGATGAGTTATTTGGGTCCTCTGGGATAGGAACTGCACTCTGCTCTACTCCTCTATGTTTGGAAGATCTACCTTCTCAAAACAGGCCTACATCAATCTCTCTTCCTCAAGCTCAGGCAGCAGGTGCTTCTGTAGACAGGCAGCCGGGGACCTCTGCCAGTACAAGCATGTCCAGGAGGCAGACATCCTCACAACCCTCACATTTTTTGAGGCATATAAAGCACATGCAGAACAAAGAACAGCTGTGCTTGAGTCTCTTGTAAGGCCAGACCTGGAGAGATGGTGTCAACTGAGAGAGGCGCAGACAATCTTTTGAAAAAAAGATGTTGACCAGTTTGGGAACCGTTGTGGAGGAGCTAAAAAATATCAGGAAGACAACAAGAGCAAATTATACAGTTACTAAAACCTTCTTGAAAACATGGCAAATAAAGCTTATTCTGTTTCAAGCAAATGTACTTTTATTGTCATCATTCAACAAACAAGGGAACCTCTCATCCAACCTCTGTTAGACGAAATGCTCTGGCGTCATGTCAACTCCCAGGGTGACCCACACCGATGTGACTCCTGATTGGCCAATGTCCAAAGGCAGAAAAGAACACTCTGTTTGACTGGCAGTTTGCTTTGCTGTAAATATAAACAGGACCAAGGGTAGTAATGACATCCTGTATAGGTAGAACATAAGATTTCAAGAGAATATATCAAACTGTATGTAGTTCACACCTCCATTTGTTCTTTGGAAAGCCTGAAATGACTGAATTTAAAAATTTCTGAGGGACAACCTCCTCCACAAATTGTAGTACTTTTGGAACTAATCCATACAATAAAACATTAACTTATTATTATTGTACCTATTATATACACATGTAATGTAATTCAAAAGTATTGTCATTCAGTGTTTTTTGTAGAACTGGGATAGATTCCTTCAATTAAGTTTTACACGACTGTTGAAAATGCAATATAAAAACTTAGTTGTATTTGTACTATAAACACAAAACTTACCGTCGTTGTTCATTCTGCTGCATTTCTTCCAACAAAAAAATTCTATAGCTTCCAGTTCATCTGCAATAAAGTAGGCAAACGCCACGTGATCTGCCATGTTTGAGGAAGCAACGAGATTCCCAAGGTACGTGGGTCAAATATGTCCGGGTGGGAAACTAAAACTCGGGCGAAGGTTCCCGCTGCAGCCGTTCGGGGAGCGCCACAGAGGTGCGGTTTGTGACAGAGCCCCACCCCCCGCGAGCGGCTCCTGAAGCGAGGGTGCGGTCGACGCCGGGGTCTTCCTCGGGGTCGAGGGGCTGGTTTGTTGGGGTGTTCCCGGTGAAAGGTCTCCGTAAGAGAAGGATCCAGGATATCACTGGCGGGAATCCATAACCTCTCCTCCGGGCCGTAACCCTCCCAATCGATCAGATATTGTAGGATCCTACCCCGGCGTTGTGAGTCCAGGATTTCACGGACCTGGTAGATGTTGTCCAATTCCTCTGCCAGGGGGGGAACCTCTGGGGCCGCGACCTCGTCTAGGCCCCTCTCCCTCTCCAGGGCTGCAGCGAGCTTGAGGAGAGATATATGAAAAGTGGGTGAGATTCGATATTCTCTAGGAAGAGCCAAACGATAAGATACAGGATTAATGCATCGTAAGATTTGGAAAGGACCCACGTACCTTGGACTCAACTTGCGGCAGGGTAGTCGGAGGCGGAGGTCCCTGGTGGAGAGCCAAACCCATTGGCCGGGTTCGTAGGGGGGGTGGGGTCGTCGCAAGCGATTCGCTTGGCGTGTGAACCTCTGGATGGCTCTTTGTAGGTTCGTATGAGCGGCGTCCCAGACTTGTTCGCTCTGCCGAAGCCAGGCATCCACGGCAGGAAGATCAGAAGGCTCACCAGACCAGGGGAACAGGGGAGGTTGGTACCCCAGAACGCACTGAAAGGGAGTCATCCTGGTGGAAGGTTTGCGGAGGGAGTTCTGAGCGTATTCGGCCCAGATCAGATATTGGCTCCATTCCTCCTGACGAGCATGGCAGTACGTCCTCAGAAACCGAATTACCTCCTGGTTCATCCTCTCTGCTTGACCGTTCGACTCCGGGTGGTAGGCCGATGTTAGGCTTATGTTGACTCGCAGGTGGGTGCAAAACGCCTTCCAGATGCGGGACGTGAACTGGGGGCCCCGGTCCAAGACGATGTCTTCGGGCAGCCCGTAGGTGCGGAACACGTGCTCTAGCAGTTGTTGAGCGGTCTCCCAGGCCGTAGGGAGCTTGACCAGGGGAATGAAACGACATCCTTTCGAAAAGCGGTCCACCACCGTTAATATCACTGTGAACTGCTTGGAGGGGGGTAGGTCGGTCACGAAGTCCACTGCTATATGGGACCAGGGTCTCTGTGGAACGGGTAAGGGACATAGCAGCCCGGCGGGGCGCTGATGAGATGCCTTGACCACTTGACAAGTTGGGCATGCCTTGATGAATCTGGTGACATCCTGGGTTACTGTGGGCCACCAGAAACGGTTGCTGACTAGGTTTATGGTGCCCAGGACTCCGGGATGCCCCGCGCTGGGGCTATCGTGAACGAGGTGCATGACCTGCTGATGAAGAGTCTCTGGCACAAACAGTCTGTCTGGGGGGCATTCGCCCGGGACGGGGTCGGTTCCTTGGGTGGTCTGGATTTCGTGAATGATGTCCCACTGAACCGGAGCGAGGATGAGAGATGACGGCAAGATGGGTTCAGGAAGAGACGTGGTCTGAAGGGCGTCGAACTGCCGAGATAATGCGTCCGCCTTGACGTTCTTGGACCCCGGACGGTAAGTGATCAGAAACTGGAAGCGGGTAAAAAACAGTGACCAGCGGGCCTGCCTGGTGTTCAGTCTCTTGGCGCCTCTAAGATACTCCAAGTTGCGGTGGTCCGTTAGCACCCAGAATGGTTCCTGTGCTCCCTCCAACCAATGACGCCACTCCTCTAAAGCTGCCTTGAGAGCCAACAGTTCACGATCCCCTACATCGTAATTTCTCTCAGCTGAGTTCAGTTTCCGAGAGTAAAAGGCGCAGGGGTAAAGCTTGGCCGGAGTGCCATGTCGCTGAGATAGAACGGCGCCGATGCCCGTGTTTGACGCGTCCACCTCCACAACAAACTGTTTAGCCGGGTCCGGGTGACGGAGGATGGGTGCCGTCGTGAACCGCCTCTTAAGTTCCTGGAAGGCGGCATTACTCTCCTCAGGCCAGGGCAAGCGCCGGGTCTCTCTTTTGGTCATTGCAGTCAGAGGAGCAGCCACCTTGCTGTAGTCCCTGATGAATCGTCTGTAAAAATTTGCAAAGCCCAGAAAACGTTGTAGCTCCTTTAATGTCTGTGGTTTGGGCCACTCCGTAACGGCGGTGACTTTACTCTCGTCCATAGCCACCCCGTTGGGGCTAATTATATATCCCAGGAAGGCGATACTGGTCTTATGAAACTTGCACTTGGTCATTTTTGCATAGAGGTTGTGTCTGATGAGTCTCTCCAAGACACTGTGAACATGACGGATGTAGGTAGCCAGGTCGGGGAAATAGATCAAGATGTCGTCTATGTATATCACCACGTAGTGATTCAGCATGTCCCGAAATATCTCGTTGATTAGCGATTGGAAGACTGCGGGGCTGTTGGCCAGACCAAAGAACATTACTAGATATTCGTAGTGCCCATTAGTGGTAGAGAAGGCTTTCTTCCATTCATCCCCCTCTCTAATGCGCACCAAGTTATAGGCGCACCGCAAGTCCAGCTTAGTGAAGACTTGAGCTGTTCTTAGCTGTTCCAGGGCGGCCGGCACTAAAGGCAGGGGGTATCTATATTTGATAGTCACTTCATTGAGAGCCCGATAATCGATGCAAGGACGGAGGCCCCCATCCTTCTTTTTAACGAAGAAAAAGCCTGCCGAGACGGGTGATGTGGAGGGTCTGATGAATCCCTTGGCCAGTTCCTCCCTGATGTACTGTTCCATGCAAGCAGACTCCGGTTGAGAGAGGGGGAAGATCCCTGGGCTGCGGAGGTCTGGTGGGACAGGTGGCGCGAACATGACCAGCCAGACCGCAGTAGAGGCACAAGCGGTTGTTGATCCGACGCTCATGCTCCTCTCGAGTGAGTTGAGTAGAGCCGATCTGCATGGGCTCCGCAGGTGGCAGCATGGGTCGATAGGGGGTCAATGGAGGCAGTGAGCGGCGTGGTCTCCATGAGCATAGAAGCTGGTCGGTACGGATGGCCAAATCCATATAAGCATTGAGAGTCATGCCCTGGTCCCGGTTGGCCAGCTCTGTCTGTAGTTCTTCCCGTAGCCCCAGACGGTAGATTGCCAGTAACGCCTCGGCATCCCATCCAAGACGCGCTGCCAGGATGCGGAATGACATGGTGTAGTCCGCTGCCGAGGAGGTTCCCTGACGGAGGGTTAACAGCTCGTCCTGGGGGTTGCGCCCCTCCGCCGCATGGTCGAAAACTTCTCTGAATTCCTGGAGGAAGTCCTGATATGCCGGGAACTGGTTGTGGTGACCCTGCCAAACCGCGGTAACCCAGTCGAGCGCCTTACCGGTGAGCAGGGAGCATATCAGAGCAACTCGACTCGCATCTGTGGTGAAATCCTGAGCCTGCTGCTCCATGAAGATGTTGCATTGGAGTAGAAAGCCCTCACACTTGCCTGCTGAGCCGTCATACTTTCCAGGGAGCGACACTCGTGCTGTGCTGGACCCAGCTGGGGAGCTACTCGGGGTTGGTACCGTGACCGGAAGTGGCATCGCGGGAGCGGGTGCAGGCGGGGGAATAGCTTGCACCAAAGCTGCCGTGGCTGTGGTTAAATTTTGAAGAGAGCGAGCCAGCTCATCCGTGAGGTTAGTAAGCTTCTCCAGCTGGGTTTGATGAACGGATAGAACGGAGGCTTGGCGTCCGATCTCGCCCATCATCTGATATAAAGCCGCTGGATCCGGCGGCGGCGAAGTATTCTGTAATGAAGCCTCAGATGTTGTAGGATCCATGAGCAGACTTTATTGCAATCACAGATCAGGTAGCACAACAGAATAGCGTAACAAAACAGTCAAGGGCAGTCCAAAGGCAGAGTGATCCAGGCAGAAGGTCGGGGCAGGCAGAGAGAATCGTAATCCGAATAAACAGTCCAAGGTAGTCAACGGGGAAACAGAATCCAGAGTAATAAAGTGCTTGGTAATGATAGCGTGGCTAAACAATACTTCGCGTCCAAGCAGCGTGGGAACGCTGCTTAAATACCCGCCAAACTGGCGGGAGCGGGGCGGAAGCGCCCAAGGTACGTGGGTCAAATATCCGGGTGGGAAACTAAAACTCGGGCGAAGGTTCCCGCTGCAGCCGTTCGGGGAGCGCCACAGAGGTGCGGTTTGTGACACAAGCGGAAGGAAGTTGCAGCGTGGGTGAGATCTGGTTTAGTTTTTATTTTTCAAAACCGCGGATAAGCAAATGTGTTTGATATGATAATTGTACATGTCAATAACACATTAAACTGCTATACCGTTATACCGTTACAACCCTAAATACAGGCTTCATAGAAAGTGTTACCAAAGATTCTTGTTTGCGATGCAAATAAGAATGATTCCTCACATTGTTCAGTTTATTAAAAAAAAGTTATCCTATTATGACACTAAATGTATTAAAAAAATAACTTAAGCCATATCTCACTGTAAGCATATTGCTTGGATTAAGTCAAAGAACTTGTTGAACTCGAAGAAATGACACCAAGAATTCACCATGTGTTTGTAACGAGACGGGGAGGCATGCATATCCATATGCAAACTTATTTATTAGAACACACAGGGTAGTCACATGCAGGGTCAATCACGGCAAACTGGAACATCAAAGGCAGATAGATAGAATAATCCAAATCCATAGCGAGAGGTCGGGGGAAAAGTCAAGAGCGAGAGTCCAGAACAAGTAGGGTCAAGAACGAGAATCCAAGGCTAGGAACACGGAGAAACAGAGGGCTTACAAAGGGGAGACACACACGGTAAACCTCTGGAGGTTTCTGAGGGCAACTCCAGTGAAGCTTGTGACAGTGTTAGTGCGGGTAGTAGCAATTTTTAATCGAAATCAAATAAATGAACATATATTCACTATTAACTATAAAAAAAGAGTTTTAATCTCTTCTAATTTGCTGCTTATTGATAGTAAGCAAAGTAGATGTTGTAATAGTTATGCTTAGGTATTGAGAAGGAATCATAGATATAGAATTGGTCATGCAGATATACAGTAAGGCATAAATACATGTTTTTAAATTACTAATAAACATGTAAGTATAGTCTACAAAACTGCCAAGGTAACTAAACTTAAACGTTTTGGGAGACTACATTACTCAGTTAAATTGAGGTAACGAGTTTACTCAATCAATTTAGTTTAAGGTTTAAATCATGATTTTGAACTCACAACACTTGAAATCTTAAGTTTATGCATTTTGATGATAAATCAGTTAAATTAACTGGAAATAATATTTAGCATTTTCAAGTGAAGTCCATTCATTATTTGTAGCATGCAAGCCACCCAGTATTCACAATAAACATGGGGTTTGTTACTTTTATTACAAAGCAATGTATATCTATACATTTATTACAATGCAATCAATGAATTCTGACAATGGCGCAGACGTCCACCTCAGTGGAGACACTCTCCAGGGTGGGTCAGACGGCGGAGAAGCCCACCCGGGCTGACCAGTCAGTGAGGATGCCCTCCTGGCTCCTGCCTGCTGAGAGTTTGCTGTGAGTTTGTAGTGGTGTTTGTAGCTCCGTTTTTCTGTCTATTACTCGGTGAGTATGGCTTCTCCCTCTGTTGTTGTCATGCCACATCATGCCACATGTATAGTTTATTTCTCTCTGTCAGCGATGAGGGTTAAACATGTGATAAATGCAGGGATATAGTTAGGCTGACAGAGAAGATCCTATAACTAGAGACACGCATCCAAACTTTAACTGAGGACAGTCAGAATATGAGGGCTGTAGATACGGCTTTCGATGCGGATAGTTCAGCTCATGTACATTGTTTGGTTCCGGCAGCACCCGCGCAGCATCAGGGCAAGTGGGAGACTGTGAGACGGCAAACCGCTCTTCCGTTCTGATGTGCTGGCTAATGCTAATCGTAGATTCAGTAAGATTGTTATTCACGTTGGCGCTAATGATGTTCGAATTCGCCAGTCGGAGATCACTAAAAATAATGTTAAAGAGGTGTGTGAACTTGCAAGTACGATGTCAGACACTGTAATA
>JAUMHI010000061.1:18942018-18954385 GCA_032359435.1 Enteromius unitaeniatus
TCTACTTGATAATGTTCAGTGCTTTGCTACAATCTGTATTGTTAAAAGCGCTATATAAATAAAAGTGACTTGACTTGGGCTGACCACTCAGCGACCACTCACTCTGTGGCTGGTTCAGGGTCGGGGTTGAGCTCCTGAAAAGCCCTGACGGACACACAGCGTGCAGCCCCCAGCGGAGACCCCAGAGATTCTACGACCAAAGTCAACATCTCTGAGGTCTGTGCAAGCACTGGGGAGTACTCCAGAGGCAGGGAAACGGGCTTGGGAGGATCGGGCAACTGCAATTCGTCTTCCTTAACATTCTCGAACTGGCCTTGCCAAAAAGAATCGGCGACGGGCTTTATGCCATGGCACACTACAGTCAATTGCGAGCTCTGGGGTGCATACCAGCTTGAGGTTTTCGGGCCAGGATGAAGCAGAGTCATGAGCAGGTTCAGGCAAGCAGTGCGCGGCTCACACACTCAGAATGGCAACTGCCACTACAGGAAGCACAGTGGATAGGGGAACAGTCTCTATTTTTACTTCTGTAGGAATGTTAACTAGTCCAGCCGCTTTTACAGATATTATCTGGGAATCTGCAATGCACAATATCAACCCCCTAAGCCCAACATGAACCCTGCTGTCCCCATAAGTAGCAGGGGTGGACTTAACCATTAGGCAAAGGTAGGCAACTGCTTAAAAGAAAAGGGGCCCCAAAAATGCTTTTCACAAAATGCACATTAAGTATGCACACGTGAATGGTAACGGTGTTTATTACCATGACCGCCTGCGTGTCCGAGTTGAACGTGCTTTGTGTGTATTCTGCTTGTAGCAAACAAATACTATGTATTTGAAGCTGACTGCCGCACGAGTGCGAGGTGTCCCGATCTTTCCTGCTGCGCACCTTTGCGTCTGCTCCGTTCAGCTAAAAACTGTTGCTTACATTAGGTGCGTTTTCGTTTTCAAAAGCATAACTTTGCGCATATCCCGACGTTTTCCACCCTCAAAAACTATTCTAAATGCTGTCTTCCACCTCTCCCACAGTGAAACGCGACCCACAGCACAAAAGCACAAAGTCAAAAAGTTGTGCCAGATCCCAGTTTGACTTGTTGAAATCAGGCAAATCATCCAATAATTTACCAGATAAAAAATAATCTTTAATTTTAGATTCACACGGTGGCTGATCGCTACGAAGTCCTCGACGTAATCCTTTATGCGCCGACCACGCTGACACAGCGAGAACAGGCGTGACGGCGACACCGGTGTTAAATCCTGCCAGCGAGGCGATGAAGCTCATGTGTGTCCGGAAAGCCGCTAAATCCATTTAACATTTTTGATGGTTCATTCTGTCATGATAGAGAGACGAGGGAATGTTTGGATTTAAGTACAGGCTTATTTATTGTCACACAGAGTGTAAAACAGAGAGAGAAGATCAATACCGGCGAACAGAAGTGTCAGAGGTGAGGCTGAAACAGAATCCATTGCGTAGGTCGTGCGAGGGTTAAACAGTATCCAAAGGGCAAAACAGAAACGATAATCAAAAGCAGGCGAGGTTGGCAATAGTAAATCCAAAACAGCGATAATAACATGGAAGGGAAACAAGATAACGAAACAGTACGATGAACCATGACAAACCCAAATCCATGAGAACAAACAAGCAGGGCGGGGGCATGAGTTTGTGTGAATAAGTCTATGATTGAAAACAAACATAAAACACTGAGAGTTCGCTGGGCGTTGGAGTGCCATCCCCTGATCTGGGCTGGCACATCCAGCTGACTGTGACACATATCAGTCATAATATAATATTTAGCCTCAGAAAATCCAACAATTTAACTCTGCCAACATTGTTTTACTATTCGTCATTTAACAAAGTCGGAGCCAACATAAGCCTTTGGAATGATAACCTCACACAATATAACATGATTTTATTATTATAATTTTGACATTATTCTTAAAATATTATGCTGCTCATTGTATTTATTTTTGGGTTTAGTTGGTTCTTTTTGAATGTGGCCCTAAAACGGTGCAATATTTGTACTGCATGCAAACACAATCTTGGAACAACAGCCCAAAGAACAAATACACAAAAAACAACATTCTCAGTGGGAAACAAATTGGTTAGTCTGCTCTGCACATTATTTGCCTTTTTAAAATCAGCTTTCCACCACAGTAACAGAAGACAAATAAACCTAAAGAGAGACATTTAGCCCAACATGATACTGATGTAAAACAGTCTGATACATACATTATCAGTCAAAAATTTAGAATTAATGAGCCCCCAGTCTGCCCAGGCCTATATGCATCTGCATATCCAGACTCTACACCCCTGGTGAATAGTGTTTTGTAATATGAATTTGAAAATAAGACATTTATAATAATATGTGTAGCCAAATTTCTGGCTACCAACATTTATCAAAATGTCTTATTTTATTAATAAGCTTTTATTAATGGGCATGGTCAAATACAGGAAGGGAACAATCAGAAACCAGGTAAACAATCCAAAAATCACGCACAGAGAAAAACAAACAGGGAATGCTCAGAAATGAAACACTGGTGAATTCAAGAGCTTGCGGTGAGTGAGTGTTAGATTCTGGCTTTTATGCAGGGTGTAATGAGTGTGTGTGTGTGATTAGTCCAGGGGGGTATTCCAGAAAGCAAACTGATACCATGCATTTTCATATATATTTACCAATGGGGTACTAGCACTGTGATGCTTCTTCATTTAATTAAACCAATGTTCTAGCTCACATGTATGTTACATTACATGATTGCAAGAGTACAGATATATGCATGAACTCTGAGAAATACTACCAATCAGAACAATGCAACTCACTTCTGACATCGTTTACTCAATCACTGACACACTGCCATTGACATGGCAATATCAAGAAGTTCCTCCCCTACACATCTCTCACCATGATGGTAAAAGTTTTGTTTTTTATAACAGGGCTGTAAATAAACCAAACCCACCCAAACTAACTTCAACATCAACACACAATGTTATTTTTTAGTTGTATTGCTTTTTATTCATTATTATTTGCTTCAATTCTTCATACACATGCATAAAAATTTCCAGCTACGCCTCCCGTTCCCTTCCGCTCCCTTTTTTTCACTGTCATTTTCCATTTTGACTCGTGAAATCGGTGATCCATTAAAAATGTCTTTATGTATGTGCATTAACTCTGGGTAACCAGTAGAAGGTTGATTAAACTTACTCTTCTCGGGTGTTTTGGAACCGACATACTGGTTTGGGGTTAATCAACCCAGAGGTTATGTTTTACCAAATGGTAAGTTAACCAAACTTTCTGGAATACCCCCTAGGGATGACAACAACAAAAACAGGTTTGAAAAAACAGGAGGATATGGAAACTACACCAGAAATTTCATGATGCCATTACATAAAGTTTTATCATATATTTGATATTTATTATGCTTTTATTAGAGAGGTTTGTACATCTCACAAAAACAATCAAATATTTGCTTAAGCAATATTTGGGACTCTGCATGAGTTACCAATCTGGCCTCAGGTCCTGGTTTATCATGTGTTTGGTGTGGACGTGAAGCAGGTGGTGGCGGATTCAAAAGGAAGTAGCTCAGTATAGCAAGTGTGGGCGAGAGGGCTCTGTGAGCTGAATACAGAAGCACTCAGCACTGGCTTGGATAACGAGGGAGAGAGAGCGCAAGAGGATGTGCAGACAGTGGATCCATAGCTTCAAATTCACAGCAGGTGTTATTAACTTTTTGCTACAGGGCAGTGTTGGAAATGAATGCTTCTGAGGTGGATTTTTTTTTGTTTGCCTCTCACTTTATTAAGAATATGTAGCTATTAACTTGCAGTTAGAATTTAAACTAATGCATGAGTCACATCTCTTTGGCTACATTAGATGGCAACATGGTAAAATGCTGTTACCTTTAAACTGCTGCTAGGTAATCTAAAATGTGTGGTAAATAAAATAAAATAATCTAAAATTAATAATATAAAAATATTGTTACAAAAGGTTAAACAAAAAATGTATTGCTGAAATCAGAATGCTTTCATGGTTTACGACAACCTGCAAAGATCAAATCTGCAAATCATATAAGATGAAAGCCCCTAATGCAGTTTCAGAGTTGACAGGAAGGGAATATTTTGCTTCCTCACCTGTGAATCACTGCCGCTTTGTCAAACAGTCCATGAGACATGAACAATTCAGACTGCAAGTGAAGCACCCCGAAGAAGCCTTCCCGAATCTCAAATCTGTGAATTTGTTTTGTTTTTTTGTCAATCACTTGTCATGCGGATCAGTGGAAAGAGGGCATCTTTTAGGCATTTCAAATCAATCATAGAGGATGTTTGCTAGTTAAAATGCAAGATTTATTAGAGTGGCAGTATTGCAATGAATGTCAATGGGGACAGGGACAAGGTTTTTGAATGTCTTCATTTGACACAAGCTATTTCAGGAGTGCCATGAATCCCCACTCTGCCCTTAGAGTAAAATTTGCAGGCAAATGAAATGAAACAATCTATTTGGATGGAATGGGGATTTCATGCAATAACAGGCGTAGAGACTTAGTTCACCTGCCACCCAGAGAACAACTGTCATCTTTCTTTTCCTTCGAAGATGACACTCCTTTCTAAACCAAACATGTAGGTTATTAATACATTTGATTAATTTATTAATTCAGTGGTTTCTGACATTTTTTGTCTTTTTTTAAACTTTGAGAAGTTTACATTTGACATTTGTGCCGTTTTTTTCTGTTGCTTATTAACACACACACACACACACACACACACACACACATATATATATATATATATATATATTGTAAAGATTAATATTAAGAAAATATAAAGAATGAATCAAATCAGAATCATTTAGGGAATATAGGGATTCTATAGGGAATTTAAACAGAATCACTGTTTTACGGCGGATCACTGACTCGGTCTGCGATTCAGTGAACGAGCCGTATAACATCAACTCTGAGCTGGATATTAAAATCCAGATAATAGTGTAAACACTATTAATAAGCACAGTAGCAAGATCAGCAGTTTAAGACATTAACTTGTAAGCACAAAACAAAAGATACTTCTCTTTTCAATTATAAATAGGGCTTTATTGGATAAACCTAAGACACATAAACTAAACTAAGACATAAACACGCATTCATACTATCATACGAGTTGCAAGAAGAGAGAAAGAGAGCAAAGAGTGAGCTTAAGAGAATGAGAATGTGAAATCCCAATTTTACAGCAATAGGTGCTATTGCATCGACTTGAACAACCATCAATCAAAAGGTTAACTCTCGCATTGAGTTCATCAATAAGGTTAACATTAAAAATACTTTCACCAGTTCAGCTTGAATCTGGAGGTTTGTACTTGCGTAGCCTTTTGTGCTATGGGATTCCCTCCGTGGTCCTTGGAATTTTCGTGAGGTTGCTGATTGGTTGGAAGTCAGTCGGAAGCCTTGGGAAGCCGGTGAGTGGGCGGTGGCTGAAGAAGAAGCGAGTCCGGTCCGTTTGGAGTTGATGCGATGTGGTTTTGGAGGCACGGCAAGCAGAACTTAACTTACTCGAACTCTCACGGAAAGAAAATAAAGTAAAGAAATAAAGAAATGAGACTAGACTGGTTTTCTTTTCATCGTGGCTATGCAGCAGCTGGCTTATTGCTGGAGCACGTGGTGTGTGTCTCTTTAAAGAACGCAAAACATAGTACAAAACATAGCTTTAGCTGAGAGCTAAGGCTGCGCAAGGGGAGAGAGTCTGGAGAAGAGTTAAGAGAGTAAGAGAGAGGCTAAAGAGAGCGATTTGAATGGTGTCCTGAGTTTGAAACTCATCTTTGGACACATCCCAAAATCGTGTTTTTACCAATAGAGATCATTTTGGATTCGGGTGTTGTGAGACTTCTCCTCCCAACCATAAATCTAAGAATGTTATCTTTCCAGTCACATGGTCTAAATTTTCCCGCTCTTGCAAAGAATAATTTGGATGTGACTTCTATAACATGAGTATGATACATTTGACTAAGAATAGGGGAAAAGAAACATTTCAAGCAAGAAAATTGAAGTAAAACCATACCAAACACGGATATTAAAGTACAAACCATTAACTAGTAATCAAACTACATATACAACGAGTGATTAACACATGATAATTAAATATGTGGGATACATATAATATGCAGTTATGCATATCAGTGATTCAAGTCCGCGTTAGTATATTTTCAGGCCTGAATAGGCATGAAAAAGGCAGTTTTGGGCCATCTTTGGGATGGAAAGGGTTAATGGTCTGAGGAATTTCAGTCCGGTCCTGAGATTTGGGGGGTGGAGATCCATCCAACAAAACCTGTAATCATATCACCCATGTAATGATAATGATGTCCTGTGTCTTTGACCATTATTTTGGTTATTTGTACAATATTGACAATCTCCTTCCTGAAATGGGATTCTCAATATGCATTCTTTTGTGTAAATGTTGCAAGCTGTCCTGTGACAATGTCTGTTGGCTCTGCTTACGACAGGGGTATGCGAAAGAGGTACCCTGGGTTGATATATGGCTTTCTGTTGTCTTGAGAGCTTGTTGTGGACTTTGGCTCTTCATGTTTCAGTGTTCAGATCGAATCTTACGTGTCTGATTCCCTGTGATTCCTTAAAATATATATTATATATATTATAACTAAAGTCTAATAACACTGAAATCAGCACCAACTGGGATACAACAATATGCAAGCAGCATTTATGTTCATGATTGTGTTCTTCAGAAAGCAATGTTTATGTTTGGTTAGTGAAAATCAAACATTTTTCACTGAAATATATGCTACGTATATAAATATACAGAACATTTGTTCAAAGAACTTTTGAGAACTGTATCTGTATCTGCTATATCTTTTCTGATATACAGATTTTTGTAAATGATCAACATGAATTTTGCTGTATTAAAACCAAAACCAAACAAACAACAACAACATATGTTTAGTAAATTTCCAAGACAAGAACTTTTAGAAAATTTTAACTTTTTTAAGCAATTTACATATCCATAAATAATTTAAATATAATCTATATAAATTCAATATTTTTTTGGGACAAAATACGTTATAATGTATTAAATATGACAAATAATATAATTAATGCATTGCGTTATATTTTGCCCCATAGAAATTACATAGCATTGATCCATCTATCCATCTTCTTCCATTTATCCGGGACCGGGTCACGGGGGCTGCTGTCTAAGCAGGGACGCCCAGACTTCCCACTCCCCAGACATTTCCTCCAGCTCTTCCGGGGGAACACAGAGGCGTTCCCAGGCCAGCCGAGAGACATAATCCCTCCAGCGTGTCCTAGGTCATCCCCAGAGCCTTCTCCCGGTGGGACATGCCCAGAACACCTTCTCAGGGAGGCGTCCAGGAAGCATCCGGTGAACAGATGCCCGAGCCACCTCAGCTGGCCTCTCTCGATGTGGAGGAGTAGCGGATCTAGAAAGAAAAGCAGAAAGCAAAAAGTCAGAAAGCTAAATGCCTGCAGCATTTCACATGCTTTAATGCTTCCTGGCCTGTGACGTCACCTGCCTATGATGTCCCAACTATTCATTGGCTGATTTTACACATGCTAGAGCTGTCACGCTAGAGGTGTTCCCATAGGGTCTCGTTGATGCACCTCAAGGTCCTGAAGAGGAAATACAATTACAAAGATCTCAGAATGTCATACTAAAGTGATACTCCACCCTAAAATGAAAATTCTGATAACAATTACTTACCCCCATGTTGTTCCAAACCCTTACAAGCTTCATTCACCCTCAAAATCCAATTTAAGATATTTTGGATGAAAACCAGGATGCTTGAGACTGTTCCATTGACTGCCAAGTAAAATACACTCAAGTCAAGGTCTAGAAAAGTATGAAAGACATCATCTTAATACTCTGCTGCCATCAGTGCAGCACCGTAACCGTAATGTTATGAAGAGCAAAATACAGAAAAAAGTATTGTTGCTTCATAACATTATGTATTGAGACAATGTCTCTCATATTTTTTCATATGAAAAAATGACCTTGACAGTATATTTCAATTGGCAGTCAATTTCTGTTATGACTACTCTCAGAGAGTTTAGCATTAGCATCTGTTTAACTGTTTAACTGGGGTTAGGTGTGGTCATTTGTACAAATTACACCTAATACATTGTTTGGATCATTAAATCATCAATTATTTAATCATTAAATCATAAAATTAAAATGAGATTGGTGTAAAAAGTGCATAACAATGCACCGCATTTAAACAAAACACACATTTAGAGTGACAGTCATGAAGAGAGATGCAACACGACGCTGTCATTAATTTTATGCCTGCTAGAGGGCGCTTAACTTAAAACTTAAATATAGGTTGTAATAAGGTACTTGCACAAATGACATATAGGGTCGTGTTTTTGTTGGAGGGCAGGCTTAAATAATGACATCATGAAAGAATGAGAAGCTATCGAACTGAAGTTTAATAGGATATTATACTATATTAGTCATAAAAGCTAGATTTTAATTTAGGTTTGTTTTATAACTATTATTAGCTTTGCACACATACTAGTTAGTAGTTGTATTTTGACAGGGTCACATTATCAGCATTGTTACATGGATGCACTCTTGTGAATTAAATCTTTCTATCTTGCCTCAGGATGACTGTGATTCTGCAAAAAATAAATAAAAAAAGAAAAAAATCCTGGAACAAATTTTCTATTAAACATTCAAAGGCCTAGCCTAATCCCTAACTACAACCCTAAAGTCAAAACGAATGTGATGGGTTAATAATAATGTCAACATCCTTAACCTTAAACAATCTAAATCTGGTTAGGAATTTTGTTCTGAGACCCTTTTAGCTTGCAGTGTATATCAGAAAGAGTCCTTCTTATAATGCCTTCACAAATCATATTACCTTACCCAGGAACTGTCTGTAGCAGCAGTTTACTGCAGGATTTCGCAATGAGGAACATTCCATGAATTGCTGCTAGGTGGCAGTGGGTGCTTGGTTAGCTCTCATCCATTGCTGAACAATAGCAGCTGGTGCAGAAGACATTAGAAGGATAATCCTGATAATTACTAATGCCTGTTAAATACATCTCCCCTCTCCAATGCACAGTCATATTTCCATGCATGAAATCTAAACAATATTAGCATAGCATAGCATAGCATTGCTCTTGCTCCAAACATTTATATTTGTCCACAAATCCATCAATTTATCTCATCAAATAAAAGTGTGTTGACTTGCAGTGGGACTTGTTTTTCATCTAAACTGATTAGCTCCAGCTAATTAAACCAAGTCTTCCAGGCAAAATGGACTGAAGTGTTGCTCTTCTCTTGATTGTATTGATGAATATGTAACACAATTCAGTTTGATGATATACCCAGAAATGTTATTTACACCATTTTTAACAGTTTGTAATACAGAATAAAAAGAGCCTTGTATAAATGGTACGAAGCAATATATTATGCACCTTTTTCCCCTTCGAAATTCATGAGAGAATTAAATGTCTAATTTCTAAAAACAAACAATATCAAAAATCTCCACTGAGTACAAGCAACTACAGTTCACAGCTGAGTTCATTGACAAACTTGTTCATTTCAAAGATGTGTGACCTAAACCACGTGGGTCAGCTGCCCTCACCAGCTTCATCCATCTCCTCCTGTGTGAAGACCCTCCAGTGACCTGGAGATAAATTGCGTGTTGGGCCTTGTGAGGATCTCCAAGGACAGAATTAGATCAGCTGGCAAAAGTCAGTGCTCATGAAATATGGAATAAGCCTTTGCTCATCAGCGAGGCTCAGGGAGGATTTACCTGGGAGCCCAGGTCTATGCATGCTGACACACAAGCAAATGTGCCTACAGACAAGGTGACAAGAGGGACAAGTTAGAGCAGCAGCCAGTAGGCAGGAAGTACGTAGCCACAGGTGCAATGCTAACTCTTTGGAGGGGGCCTGTGTTTGTTTATTTTTCAGTGATCTGTCCCACTGAGCTTCCTCCATGATCCAGTGTGCTTTACTGAGCTTGCATTCGTCAAATGAGCAAGTGGTCGTTTCTTTGAAGCTCCTGTTCACTTACTCACCCAAAGCTTTTTTAGGACATTGTAACAGAAAATGGTTTCACATGAATATTTGGGGAAAACAAGGAGAGCAGAGACCTCCAAATCTCTGGTTCCCAGAGGATTTGATATGCTTTCTATTTATAGCTGCTGTCAGTCTTGTCCATGGCAGCAGTGCTAAGATTTGGGAGGTTGCATGGGAGAGTGATTCATGCCAAGCATTCTGGGTTAAGTTACAAAAGCTTCACAGAAATGCCATTAGATTTATGGTTACAGTCTGCTTAACCATAACACTGACCTTGAACCCTGGGAGACTGCAAACCCAACATCCAGAAACAAACAGTGTACATATAAATGTACATATAGAGCATGACATCTGCTGAATAAAACATGCTTCCAGTTGTATTTGTGGAAAACCTTATATTCTTAGGTTTCTGCACTGTATCGCTGCCAGGGGTGTAGCACCAATTTCTGGGCCCTATGCACAAGCAGTGGCCATGGGCACCCAAAAGCTTGAGGTTCACAACTATCTACAAGACCATTTAATACTGATGCATTTACCCAAAATATTAGCATTAGTTAACAACTGAGCCTGTGGCTGTTCTATACGCAAGCATCAATGCCGTGCACTTGATGCAAGCAGCAACTGGTAGCCAGTGCCCGAAGATAGAGAGGTATGACGTGGGCCATTTCCAGACGTCCTGGTGTGTTCTGAATAATTTGTAAAGGTTTGATTGTGAATGATGGAAGTATAGCCAGAATTTCAGTAGTCCAGCCTAGAAATGGCCTGGAAACAAAGTTGTGCAGCATGCTCTTTTAGGAAGGGCCTGGTATTTCTGATGTTGTGGAATGCAAAGGTGGATAGGAATATCTGATTCAAAGTGTCAAAAGCAGCACATAAATCCAGCAGTTAGTTAGTTCACCCAAAAATGAAACTTCTACTCACTCTCATGTTGTTCCAAACCGGTAAGACCTCCGTTCATCTTTGGAACACTAATGATGGAATCAGTAAATATATATTAATATATATATTAATAAATATTTTTGATGGAATCAGTAAATATAAAGGACATACAGAAGCTGTCACGAGCCGCACCTCCATGGCTTTCTCCAACCAACAGCAGCAGGAACCTTCACCAGAGTATTAGTGTTTCCACCCAGACTCTTTAAACTGCTCACAGGTGTTAGCTATTATCTACACTATTTATATGCCGTCTTTTCATGATTCAGACGCGAAGTATTGGTTTGCCAAGGCTATCATTACCCAGCGTTCTTCCTGGTTGTTTATTCTGTGTATATTTGGATTGTTTTTTGGATAATGACTCTTGCAGCCTGCCCTGAACTTCCTGCCTGCCTTCGACTACGATTTCTGATTCTTTCCTGACATATCTGTACGCCTGTTTCTGACCACTGCCTGTTTTGACTCTGATAAATAAAAGCTGCATAATGGATCTTCAAGCCTCGATGGTCAACCCATAGGGACCGGAAAAGTAATCACTCAGAAGCCAGAACTCACTCTTCACAAGGAACAAATGTTTAAAATTTTATATTTAATAATATTAATCTTGGAAGTAAAATATTGCATTAAAGTCATTACTGCTGTGGTCTTGCAGAAGGTCAGTACCTGTTGATGTCTGTCAGTACCTGTCACTATATTGAATAGATACCATGTGTTATGTTTGTTTTCTTCTAATAGAGATGAAAATTAATCAGATCTAGCCATTTTTAATGCTTTTCTGTAAGTTAGCATATTTTCCTGCCAGACTAAACAAAACACTTCTAGACTTGTTTTCCTCCAACTATGCTCCATTTTTCGGGCTGCTCTCTTTAGGGTGCAAGTGTGCTATTCCACAAAGTCAAACTGTTTTCTTTTACCTTTCTTAAGCGCAAAGGAGCAACTGTATCTAAGTGCTAGAAAAAAGAGAGTGTATTGTTTCTGTTGCATCATCAAGTTTTTCTGCGCAATTAGACATGCTCAAGAATTGAGATGAATCAGGAAGATTACTTACAAAGAAGTCTTTTGTGGTAGAAGTGATGGTTCTACCATACTTGTAACAAGTTGCCGGATTTACAGGTTTATCTATATGGAGTTTACACAAGACTAGATAATGATCTGAGATATCATTACTTTGCTGCAGGATCTCAACACCATTAACATCAATTCCATGTGACAGTACTAAATCTAGAGTATGATTACTAGAGTACGACAATGAGTAGGTCCTGATACGTGCTGTCTAACCACAATAGAGTTCAGAATATCTAAGAAAGCAGATCCTAACACATCTTTTTCTTTATCAACATGGATATTAAAATCACCAACAATTAAGACTTTATCTGCAGCCAGTACTAACTCAGTT
>JAUMHI010000061.1:18959189-18970449 GCA_032359435.1 Enteromius unitaeniatus
CTTAAAAGGTTTAATTTTTACAAACTCATAAATAAGAAAAAAGTTGTAAATACTCATAAACGTTAATTAATATAAACTAATTGTAATCATTTAAGTTAATAAAACTCAGTTCAATTAATTAGTTACAGCATTAGGGTTTACAGTGTACATGCAGCACAATAACTTCAAATGATATATAAACAATAACTTCAAACGATAACTTCAATACATTATATTTAAAGCCTGTCTTAAGCCTGAAATATAGAGAACATTGCTATAAATTGTAGCAACTCCACCTCCTTTGCCTCTTGGACGTGGCTAATTTTTATAGCTGTAATCCTGGGATGTAGACTCAATTAAAGTAATTGTTACCCAAGAAGGATGAAGACCATCTCTTTTAAACAGGTCAGGTCTGCCCCAAAAACTCGTCCAATTGTCTATGAGACCTATGCTATTTTGCGGGCACCACTTAGACATCCAGCCATTGAGATCCAGCAGTCTGCTGTGTATCTTATCATCCCGGGAAGCAGGGAGGGGACCAGAGCAAATTACAGTGTCTGACATCGAACTTGCAAGTTCACACACCTCTTTAACATTATTTTTAGTGATCAGCCTGCCGCTTAGATCCCCTTAACAAATTACCCACTGCCTGGGAAACCGCCCAAATCCTGATGGAGCAGGTCTTTCATTTTTATGGTCTTCCGGGAAGATATTGTTTCAGACAGAGGGCCACAATTCACTTCAAGAGTACGCTCACAGGGGGAGGGCTCTGTCACGAGCTGCACCTCCGTGGCTCTCTCCAACCAACAGCAACGGGAACCTTCACCAGAGTATTAGTGTTTCCACCCGGACTCTTTAAACTCACATACCTTGGGCTAATGCGCTCACAGGTGTTAGCTATTATCTCCACTATTTATACGCCGTCTTTTCATGAGTCAGACGCAAAGTATTGGTTTGCCAAGGCTATCATTACCAAGCGTTCTTCCTGGTTGTTTATTCTGTGTATATTTGTACTGTTATTTGGATACTGACTCTTGCAGCCTGCCCTGAACTTCCTGCCTGCCTTCGACTATGATTTCTGATTCCTCCCTGACATATCTGTGCTCCCGTTTCTGACCACTGCCTGTTTTGACTCTGATTAATAAAAGCTGCATAATGGATCTTCAAGTCACCGATGGTTCCTACAGAAGCATTTTACTGCATACAATTAAGTACTGTATGCCTTGAATTGTATGGACATGTTTTGTATATCGCACACCCCATCCTCAATTTAAGTGGAAAATGAAGTCACACATGGTTGTTCGAGCACTTGTTAGCACATGAGCAAAGGTGATTCTTAGAAGTCTAATTTGCAAGTGCTACACCACTAACTCATCAAACCTAGAGTCTCAGTCTCATTCTCAGTCAAACCTACAGTCTACAGTAAACTTTCTTCTAAGTTTACTGTAAGTAATGAATACACTTTGGGGAAATGTATAGGAGTAAAAGTTTACATTTTAATTTAAAAACAATTTGTGGAGCAAAAGTGAAAGTTGTCATAAATTAAAGCAGCGATTCTCAATCCCGGTCCTCGCGCCCCAGCGCTCTACACATTTCGTAAGTTTCTCTTGTTGATTCAGACGGTTGTTTTCTTCAAACATATGTGTCCTGCAAAGTGGACACAACTCAATATTAAATTTAAAGTGCATTTAAGTGTGCGAGATGTAATTTAAATCATATTCACTTATCTACAGTGCAAATTTGTGAATGAATGTTCCGAAATGAATTAAACTGTAACGTATTTGCCCTACTCAGGGAGAAGGGAGCAATGAACACTGTGTAGGGACCATGTCAGTTGGAACACTAATGAGCTGATTATCAGAATCAGCATTATTACTTTGTTACTCACCAATGGTTGGAATTACTGCTCCCATTGATATTTCATATCATCATTTGCCCAGCCTTGTTGAATCCCAACACATAAGATTAAAGATATTTCTAATATTCTTTTGTCCATCCATTGAAGCTCCAAATGCGCATGAGTAAACTAAAAGTAAAAATTTTTGATATAGACATCATTTGTGATGCTGCCAGAAACAATTTTGAGGATTTGATAATGTTAAACCATGACCTTGTCTTTTAATTATTCATGATCCAGCCTCACCTACAGAAGCAGTGAGTATAATGTCTTTTAATGAATCTTTGCAAATCGCCTTTCCTAATAATGTGCTAATTAGCAAGTTTCACTATGAATACAGCTAAAAAAAGATCCAGATTCTGAGTGCCTTGGAAAAAGAGGCGGGGTCAGCAGAACTTGTGAAGATTTAAAGAGGAAGTACACAGAAAAGAGTGATTTCAAAAGAGCTGTTTTTGACAGGGTAAAATGAGCGTTTCTTTGAGAAATTTTAAAACAAACTATATTACAAACTTTCCATTAAAACCCTAAAGTATCATATTAGTTTGTGTAAAATTGGCTTTGTATGAATCCTTTAAAAAGGAATGAAAAAACAAACCCCACCTAAAGTTGTTGGTCCTGCTTGTTAATTTCCTGTGGCCACATGTTGAAGCAGAAAACTGTGAAGATTGAATTATCTCACAGAGCTGTCATCGCAGCTGAACCGCAGCTAGGGCAGACGCACTGTAACCCAAAACAGATCTGATCTAATCACATAAACTCACATTTACAGCACTGGTTACATACTAACAGTCCTAAATATAACTGACCCCTGAGCTGTTGATGTGCTTGTTATTTTGGCACACAATTTTCATCCAACAGAACTCCCCTTAATTGCAGGGTCAGTTCCCCTGTAGAAGTATAGAAGGGTTGTTTGGTAGTTTGAAGGAGTGGAATGAATTCTAAACACATTTTAGGATGGGCCATGGGCCAAGCTTTGATGTTTGTCCAACAACACTTAAGGGGGCCAAGCATATGTTCTTCCTTTATAATAATAAAATGTGATACTTTGCGTAAACTCTTCTCTGGACACCAAACATCATGTTATGTTCTTTTCTTTTTTTTTAAATAGCACACTAGAACCTTAGAAGTCCTTACACAATACATATTCAGTCATTTTAATTTGAAATCCTCCTGCAAAAATGCAAAAAACTAAGCAAATGAGTGCATTTACATTGCTAATGTGTTTGCATGGCTCAACCCCCTCATCTGCATTTATGTGGGACTTGTGAGACAATATTAAATAAATAATCAACAAATGAGTGATCCTTCTTTTCATGGGTCATGAATATGTAAAATGTAATCAATTGTAAAATCTAGGTCACAGCATCCTCCTCTGTAGGTCTTGACACAATGGGTTAAAGGCCAGGAAGGCCATCGGAGAAGATGATTAATGTTAGCTTTATGCTTTTGATGTGTCGGAAGGATCTCAAAAAATATAATCTGCTGAGATCAGTAGACATTGCAATAGCCCAGGATTACTGAATGACTGACCTCTCACTTTCTCAAGAGGCAGCTTGCATTATATTTCCTCATTCATGATTAAATTCACCACGGTTAACTGGATATTTTTATAAATTTTTGTCTATTTTATCTCTCGCTTCTAGCTTCTAACTCGCTTCTGTAAGAAACATGGTGCTTTTTTTTCTGACATTTTTTTCTGCAGAAATGTTGTTCATTGGAAGTACTTTGAAGCATCTGATGTGGCATCAATTAACAGGATGTTGATATGACTCCAAAATTAATGGGCCAAGTAAACCATGCTTTAATGTTTGTGTAACACTGGTGAGTGTTTGCCCTTGCAAAGTACCAGAAAATGATTAACCCTCACTTTCAATAATGCATAGTTATTGCAGTATCCTTTCACAGGCAATCCATTATTCAGCACAGTTCTGTTCCTATTGCGCAAGTCTATTTCTTAGTAGTAGCTGTTGTCATATCAGCACAAGTAAAAATACTGGTGCTTTGAAGCTTTGCAAATTTTAAAGCACAACCGCAACTACATAAGGAGACAGAATTGGGACGTGAATAATGATTTCTCCAAGGTGATATCAAGCAGAAGACAGCAGAGATCTTCCATTGTCTCATTGTTTCTTTTGTTGCAGTGCAGATACATCGTGTCACCTGTTTCTTCACTTGGCCCATCAAAACTTATGCACTTCCAAACATTAAACAAAAAAGTTAACTTGAAAGAAATAAGTATTTATACATTTTTTGAGAAAACCCGACACTGGGGCTGTGCATGTGTTTGAATCTGGTTTGTGATCCAAGGCCACACTGCTTCTAGTCTCTTTTTCAACTGTCCATGTCTATAAAATTGGCAAGAAAGGGCAAAAATTTTACCTTGAACAAAACTTCTACTGGCTTCTGCCAGCTTGTTTTGTTCTAAAAAGTGGTTTGGATTCAATGAGGAACTTCCTGATTAATCTTATTTCAGATTCTGACGATTCTCAGAAAACAGATGTTCAAAGACAACTTGAAAAGCCATTATTTGAACAGGTGGCTAATATTTGGAGTCTTCCCTAACACTGCTATTGCTGGCTTTCACAGCAGTTCTCCAGTCTCAATTTATTTTCCACTATGCGTGTCAGCCATAACCCCCCTACAATATTATGGCAAGGCTGCAATAGGTGAAAATAGTATTATCTTCCGTCTCCGCTATCATTCTTTCCTGGTCTCTGTTTGTGTGATTATCTTCATCTCACATATATTTTATTCTTTGTCATGAGCAGCCTTTTGTCCCTTTTTCTCTCTCTTTTTTAAAGAGTAGTAAACAAACACGTAAAAGGGTGAAATTCACTAAGAATTACTTGTGTCCTCTGATAGGGTCACTTAAATGAGCTCTCTGCATTGTTATCCAGTTCTGTACAGGAATAATGCTAGACACACAATGGCAAAAACATAAACAAAAAATTACGCTGATCACAATTTTCACAGCACAGTTCCACTCCATGGTTTCTTGCAGACTGGTTCAGAGTCCTCCTATAAATGTCTGCTTGTACAGTGTTATTTAATTTTGATGGTTCGCCTACAATTGTTCAATGTTCCTTGCACACAAAGTGCACAGAGGTACATATTTTTATGAGAGCAGGTTAAAAAAGACCAAAGAATAAGAGTGACAAAAGTGTCTGTTAGTAAACGACCCCTATATCTTAACCAACAAGAAATCGCTGTTGTCAGTCATTGGCAAAGAAATTAGGCAAGTGCACATGCTTAAAACTAGATTGACATGATAGTGGCTTTGACGTCTTTGATAGCGATCCAGTATCCCAGGGGAAAAGGTGTTTTCACTTGACTGCTCTCATCTATCACTGCAGTCCAAAAATGAGATTTGAAAAGTGCCTCTGTGGAATGGTGAACAAAGGAGCCCATATCATTGCTATTCTAAAAAGGAGGGAGACTTGCCTTCCTCGTTCTTTTCTTGTTTCTTTACACTTGGATGCCTAAAACAGCATTTCTCCCAGAAAAGTGGCAAGTGTGGCACTGAGTTACGTTGTGTGGAAGCATACTTAAAAAGAAATAGGACGTCAAAGTCACTTCTATCCTTTGTTGAATGTAGCATTTATTTAAGGAGTTCTGTATAAAACAGTCTCATATGCATACTCAAAAGAGAGAGAAAAGTAATAAAACTTTTATGCAAATGGCATGCAGTCCCATAACACTTGTCATGCCGAGCACAAGGATGATGTGGCATATGATGTATTGGAGAAAAATCATGATTTTTTTTTTTTGTCCAGAGCCAATGCAGACTGTCATTGTTATGAAACAGTGTTTACCTATACAAGACCAAAATGCTGAGATGTGATTTCCTGAGAAGTTTTGAATCACTGCAAGAAGTGACATCTGATGAAGCTGGAGCAAAGACAGGCATACCACCCCCCACCCTCCAAATACCAGCCTTGTGTGCTCCCATTTCTGGTGGCTTTTTATTCTGGGTTTATATTTATAGTTTTCAAACTGTGACCGCTCTTCAAGGTTACTTGCATGCTCTTAAAGTTTCTGTACACAGGCATGCAAGCACATTCAGAACTTCCTCAGAAGGGTCCTCAGTGGAATGATTGAGGAAACATGCTAAGCCAAGATACGCATTTTGGCTCAAAAAAGCCAAACACCAAACATGGTATGGAATATAAACAATCCATTCTTACTTCCAAGGCACCAAAAGCTGAACGACTATTAAGACACTAAAGGTACCCTCATGTTTACCATATGTGATTTGCTATACTGTATATGTGAAAAAATAAATCTGGCTTATCAAATTATACCTTTTTCATCTATAGTTCTTAGTTCGCTGATATAGAAATTATTAGAAAGCAGCATCCTTACTAATACACAACAATTTTTTAATTGTGATTGTACATAAATAAAACAAATATTTAGAATAGTTTAGAACAATGCCTTATTCTTGAATGAGTATTGTAAGCTGTTTCCATATTTGACGAGCAAAAAAAAACAAGTGATCCTGTCGGCGGCACACACAGTTACTAACTCACCAACTTTTCATCTGTAGAAAAAAATTAATAGCTACACTATTCATTTCAACGTATCTGATACAGCATCAAATTACGATATACAAATGTATCTTGTCTTTTTCTTTCCATTTACAGCACGAACAAGGAAGCTGCCTATAGTTGAATTCTGCCATCACACTACATTTATTTGCGTTAAAGCCTTTTTTCCTCTAACAAATGTGTTTCCAAACAATTTTTTTGTGACATTTCAAGTATCGATATAGAATGTATGCACTTACATAAAAAAAAAAAAAAATTTTTACCCCTTCTTAAACTAAAGTTACACCCTTGTTGAATGGCAAGTAATGGCAAAATAAAAGCAAAACAAATGTCTTCTCAAAGCAGAGATGAAATTAGAAGGAAGCTAAATGTGATACAAATTTTAATTATTTTTTTGTAAATGTAACTGCTTTACGTTTTCTGCTTGACTCTCATTGAGAATGTGTTAGCCTCTGGCTGTAATTTCTCTGTGCTTGTACTGTATCTTCTCAACACCCTGGCTGGCTCTGTGTTTGAGCGTCTCACATGAAGAGCTAAGAAGATTAAGACTGTGCTTTGAGGGCTTATTGCAGCATTAGAAGGTCTGAGCCATGTGAGGGAGTCACCCTTTAACACCAAAAGCATATCCCACCATTTGATCTCAAAAGAGCCAACAACTGACCCTATCTACTTCTTGTTGGTCAATCTCTTTGACTAATCACTCAACAGAACCATGGAGGCAATTCTTGAATTGTAATCCCAAGAGACACTTGTGAAGGCTGTTTCCAAGTCTTAGCTCAGTAGGGTTAAGTGCGTTGTGCCTGTGAGGTAACTTAAAATGTAGATGTTATTTAATGTTTTGTGTTATATGTAATAGTGTTTATTAATTTATCAATTAATTTTCTTGAACTTGAACCAATGATTGTTAACAACATATTTAAAGTAAAATTATGTATACATTAGGGTTCAAAAATCAGATTGTGGTGTGATTTTGAATGAGTTGCAGCTATAATGACCTGGCTGAGAACATTTGGTGAAGTCATTCAGTAGCGTCTCTTTCCCAAACCAAAGCCAAAACCTGTGACAGAGCCTCAGGCGTACGTTTTAGATCCAATCCCATGCTTGGCCTTCACAGATGTAAGCAGTGATTTGGATGCCCGTCACACTATCTGCTCCTGAGTGAGCTCTCAAAAAACACTTTTGAGACTGGATTCAAAGCGTCTGTCATTTGAGCCACAACTAAGCCTATGACGGTCTTATTAGTGAGTGCTGCTCTAAAATATTTTTGGATTATATTGTTGTGATTGCATATTAATCTGCCTGTATTGTTCTGGGGTGGTTTAACATGTAACTGAGTATAATGTTGGTGGTGTATGTTACCATACTACACTTTTATGTGCCTAGCATGCAGTGATCAGACTAATGTACTTATGTGATTTATATAGTATTGCCGATTGGAGAAACCTGCCCCGTAAAGCCTCTTTTTGTGGTAGAGGTTAAACAACCTTACAGTGACTGGATTTACTGAACAACTTGCTAGATTTAAAGAGTACTATGCTTATTGAGAAATTTATTAGAGTATGTGAAGTTATTAGAGTATGTGAGATAATTAATCACCCTAAAAACAAAAATAATAGGCTTTGGGATATGGGTGAGAGCTCCCTTGATGGTTTCTATACAATTCTTACCTGAAAGGTCCCTATTATCCAATGACCAGCTTATCAGTTCTGCAGTACAGGGAGGAAAAACTATTTGAGAGGCTTAACGTTCATTAGTGTCCTTTGGCACTTGAGGGAATATCTCCTGCATTTTAAGTGTTTCTTACAATAACTGCTGCTGCTTAAGGTTTTTTAAAATAAAAAAAGAAAGCAAAGTAATTTCATTATGCAGATCCATATTCAATATTCTCTGTAATGGCAGAGGATTAGTGAGACAGGGTTAGCATCTATTACCTTAGAGATTCACGCAGCAGAATTGACCTCTGTGGCTCAACAGCATTAATCAGCAGTTCTCAGGTCAGTTGGAGTATAAAATGGCATTGGCTACATATTTACCCATCCAAAGGCTGTCTTGAGATTAATTAAGATGCTTAAGTCAGTGCCAAACTTTTCCTACATTTGGCAATCATGTCCCTTGACATAGGACATTGGGAATTAGAGGTTCCCCACCATCAGAGACCCGATGAAGCGACTATGGTGAAGGATGAAACACCAAAAATGTATAAATATATATATATATATACACAAACCTTTAAACATTTTTATTATATCATTTTAGCACTAGCATCAGGCCGGTGCAATGGTCTGGTAAACATAAACAAGACATAGAATATAAAAAGCTACTTTTTACAATCTTTTACATATTTACACTCTTTTAAGGCATCTCTCTTCAATTGCAAATTGCAAATAATTGATTTAATTTCGCTTCATTGTATGCTCTTTCACTGTATAATCCAGAAAAACCTTGGAATGCTTAATGCAAGGCTTAATGCCTTTTGTCACTTAATACCATTTTCTATGTACAAGCATCACTCCATTTTCTGTAGAAAGCATTAAGGTCCCCCAGATACCTTTGTCCTCGTATGCCTGTGTTCCTGTTTTCTGTATCAAAAATGTATAAAACCCCATAGGAATGAATGACCCTGTACAATGCAGTGTCTGTTTAGATTTGGTACAATACCTTGGATGTCCCTATTGTGATCCAAGCCATATGGGCCTGAGGGACAGCAAGGGGGAAATTAAGGGTTGAGAGCAGCTGTTTTGTGCAAGTTTCGAGCATTCCTTACATCCTGATCTGAGCCATGAGCTATTCATTAGTGCAATGACACTTTACTGAATGTCTTTGGCTTGGTTCAGACAGAATGCTGTCATGTGCTGTAACTGGATTATTGAAGCAGCAAGCCATCCAAGACGCAAAGTGAAAGTGGGCAGACTGTGCCATCTCCATGGCAACTGTGTGGTCTAATAGGGGCGGCTGAAGAAGGTTGGAAAGGAGTGTGAAAAAAAAAAATCCCAGTGCTCTGTAGAAAAACAACTTCTATGTGGCAGCAGGACTACATCATGAATTTGACAAAGCATGTTAATAAGAAAATGAGATGAGTAATTGAATGCCTCTTTTCAGTGAATATATACTTTCCATAAATATGGATGATGCCTATTTTCGTCATAAATATAATAAATAAAAATAAATAAAATAAATAAATAGAATGTCCAGATAACAGAATAGTTTTTGCTTCTTATTGAATTACCCGTTTGATTAAAATTAACACCTACATTTTTGATAGAAATTAACTAGGCAACTGTTTTAATTACATTTATCTTTTTTCATCATGATTATTTACGTTTTGGTGCAAGGCTTTAGCACTTAAACTATGCAATTCAATCAATGTCCATTTCACTATCTGTAGCATTTATCAAATAAATCTTTAGCTAACATAATGAACAATAAACTTTCTGCTTGAAATGCATTTAGTGGGCTTGAAGCAACATCACATAGCATTGAAACAGTTTTAACAGTTATTATTTTTATGAAAATTGCTTAACTAAAGCTGTGGCAGGCAAATTAATTTTCAATGGCAATTATGTTGCTGCATGTTACAGTAGTGAGGCCAGAAATTTTAATATAAGTGGACCTTGGGTGGAGTGCCAACTAAAGTACATACTTTTACAGTACATGAGATAAAAAAGAGATGCCTATCAGAACTATCAGATTTTATATATATATATATATATATATATACTGTATTAGAATAGTTCCTAAGATCAAGTTCTTAAAATAGAAAAGTTCAAGTTCAGAAAAGTTCAAGTTCCTAAATTATGCTAATTTATGTACGCAACACTTGGTCAGGGGTCCTTTAGGACAAATTGCAGCATCAATGAGATGTGGCATGGAAACAATCAGCCTGTGGCACTGCTGAGGCACTATTGAGGCTTAAGCTCATATGTATTTTGAGTATTTTTCATATGTATTAATTGACTGTTTCTCATCTATCTCTTGAAAATGTACCATAGATTTCATATGCATGTTGGCTGTCCAATCAAGCAGAGTAAAATCATGGTCAGCAAAGCACTTGACAAGTGGTTTTGTCACTGTGGAACAGTGCAAAAGACCTGCTGGAAAAGGAAATCAGCATCTCAATAAAGTTTGTCCAATCATGAAAGCAAACAGTGCTCCAAAATCATCACCTTATAGAAGGCTGTATTGACTTTGGACTTGATAAAACACAATGGACCAACACCTACAGATGTCATGGTAGCCCAAATCATCACTGACTTCAGAAACTTTACACTGGACTTTAAGCAGCTTGGATTTTGTGCTTCTCCAGTCTTCCTCCAGAACTTGATTTTCAAAGGAAATGCTAAATTTACAATAACACTTTCTATAAATCTTCTAGGGGGATGAGGCTATTGATACTTGGGATAGGTGAATTGTGGGGGGCTGAAAAATCGATAATTAGTAGTTTCTTTCTGGAGAATTTCCGGATGGCAATACCGATGGGGATGACCTGAAAAGTGCTGAAGGTAAGGAAGGTAACGGGAAGGGGCCGATCATGAATTTTGCTTCTAATTCTTTTTTGATTAAATTCTGGATCAGTCATAGCTGATTGGAGGTTATGGCAGATTGGAGGAAAGATAGAACAGACAGGCTGCAAAGATAGAAAAGGGGGGACGAGAGGAGGGAAGGGAAAGAAGGGAAGGAATGGGGTTGGGGGCGGAAGTTGGAAGGGAGATAGCGGGAAGAGTAAAAGAGGGAAAACGGTTCCCTCTTGAGGGTTAGTATAGTCCAGGGCTTCTCAATCCTGGTCCTGGAGGTCCGCTGTCCTGCAAATTTTAGCTCCAACCCTAATCAAACGCACCTG
>JAUMHI010000061.1:18970549-18982057 GCA_032359435.1 Enteromius unitaeniatus
CCTGGTTCTCCCAAGGTTTTTTCCCCATTCTCTCATGGATGGGGTTTTGGTTCCTTGCCGCTGTTGCCTCTGGCTTGGTTAGTTGGGGCCACCTGATTTCTAGTGATTATCGTCATTTTGATTACAGAGAAATACAGTCTCTGCATTTGATAAATAATGTTTAATCTCGTCATTATACATTAACATCGCTCTATTCTCCTATTTGATAATGTTCAGTGCTTTGCTACAATCTGTATTGTTAAAAGTGCAGGGATTTCCTGGTGGTTGAGCGGTGGAGGTTACTGGTTGGCTGGAGAGCAGAGATGCTGTGGGTTGACTGGTGTGGAGCTGGTGAAGCTGGGCCATCGGCGGGAGCGACTGGAGCTTGGCTGATGGAAATGATTGTTTTGTTCTTTTTCTGGCTGGTGGTGAAGTGGTTGGCGGAATGGCGTCCAGTTGTTTAGCATGGAGGAGGTTTAACAGTTCAGTTTTATTAGCTTTTCAGGAATATGGGATCCCGGCAGATGATAGAGCTTGTTGTAGTGAGATGATGGCCCATTTTCCAGCGGAAGAACGAGTAGAAGCATAAGAAGAGGCAGGTGAGGCCTGAGGAGATCCATCAGGTGGAGGTGATCTGGCGCTTGGGCGTCTAGGAGACGCAGCGATGGGAGGCCGCATGCAGCCTGCAGCCTCGAATAGGCGCTGTGTGCTCTTGGCTGAGCTCGAGCTAAGGTTATTATAGTTAACAAATACTGATGAAAAAACTAAAACTAGAATAGAAAAAGCTTTTTCATTAACTGAAATAAAATAAAAACGAAACGAAACTAAACGAAAACTAACTGAAACTGTTTTGTGTGTATACAAAACTAACTTAAACGAACTAATATTATAGCAAAAACGTCCTTTGTTTTCGTCTTTGTAATAAGCCTTTTGGGTTTAATTAAAATCGATACTTCACGCTACCAGTTTTAAGCCTATATTATGCGCATCTCATCAGTAAAGCCATCTCTTTGATTCAAATCTCCCCCAAAAAGCAACAAATCTAGCGACTTCTTGGACAAACCTCAGTCTCTGGTAATTCCGCGCGAGCAAGATCTTGTTCTCCCAGCGAGTGCACACCTCTCTCTGCGTCTGTTCTGTTCAGAGAGTGGCTGGGAGGAGCAGGGCTTTCAGTTAAAATATAAATATAGCCAAAATCTCAGACAACGGCTTGATTATAAATCAAGATTAATCCAGATTAACATCTTGCAAGGTAGAGTTGGTTCAGTAGGCCTTATAATAGTGTGCATTTCAGTCACTATTTCATATTTATTCAGTTTTTCTGACAACAGAAACCATTAAATATATCAGTGAAAACACTTATATTACAGTTTTTATTATACAATACTTATTTTGGTGATTTTGATTCATGCACCTGACAAATATCCTAATTTACAAAAAAAAACAAAAAAAACTAAAACTAAAACTAACACTGTAACTAATAAAAACTAAACTAAAACTAAGCATTTATAAAATATAAAAACTAGCAAATCTGCCTCTAAAAACTAATTAAAACTAACTGAATTTGAAAAAAAAAAAAGTCAAAACGAAATAAAAACTAAAACTAATGAAAAATCCAAAACTATTATAACCTTGGCTCGAGCGGGGCAGCGGCTTGGCTAGCTGCGGCTGGATTAGGCATGGGTTCCTCATGTTCGTAATCAGATGAATCAATTTGAGGCATCTTTGTTGCAGAGTGAGTAATGCGAAGCTAGATGAGGAAAGGAAGTAATCAAGGATATTTAAGGCAGAGGCAGACAAGATTGGATAACGATTAATAGGCTGATTAGAGATCATTCGGAACCAGCTGTAACTAGTGTTATTGCATGCTACTCCCGAAACTATGCTTACAAACATCCCTTTATTCATTATTGGCAAATTATTTATTGACATTACATTTCAGATATATTCAGTTTGCATTTGCTATCTCAGAAATAAAAATAATTCTTTCATGTCTTTTAAGTAAAGTTTGTCTGATAAATAGATTAAAAATAAAAATTTCCTTATATTTTTTAACTTTAATGTAACAAGAATGAGTCAAGGAGGCATGCGAATCCAAATGCAACATCTTTAATGGAGAATAGATGAGTGAACAGGCAGAGTAAATCACCAGAGGACAGAGACAACTCAGGCAAATTCAGAAGAATGGTCAGGAAGGCACAGGGTCGGCAACAGGATATCCAAATAAAATGAAACAAGGAAACTCAGGAACACGGAGAATCACGTTACACGTAAACAACAAACCGTGAAAACACAAAGACTTCTGGAGTATTTATACACGTCAGAGTGGGCGGAGACAACTATAAAACACCATGACAACAACGAGTGGGCGGAGACAAGAGTTCACCCAGCTGATCATGACATTCACTGTGTTGAACTCGCATAGAACTATACAGTGATCATGAATTCCTTTCAGACCCTTGAATTTCTAGATTGCGTTTATAAAGATAAGATTGAATGACATACCACATGTTCCAAATGCTTGGTACGTTAGATAACCATCTGCACTATCTCAGTAAAGTGCTTTCAATTTTAAATGTCATGCTGTTCCTCTTAGTCAGTGGAAATTTTCCTGGATATTAAGCTCAGGTAAGACAGCTGTGCTGGTAGACTGCCCCCCCCATCCCCTTGGGGGCAATATATTACTTTAATGTGATGAGCATTAATTTAAAGCAGAGGCATTGAAATGTGCATGCCTTTACATACCGACTAGATCTAACCTGAATTTTACTGAGTTAACGGCTGACCTTTTCAAAACATGCTACATATTTGGTAATTTTTTTTTAAATAATTAAGAATAAAGTAATCATTGCCTTTAATAAATTGGGTCTATTTTCAAAATAGATTCAATATATATAGTTGTTAACATTTGTTTAACAGTTGTTTTTTTTTTAAGAAAAATTATACTTTAAAGAAAATATGCTGAATTTCTTCATCATGAATATATGATAAACCTCTCTCTAATGTTTCTATAGCTTTAAACAAGGCTAATAATGTCATGGAGAACAAAGGGAGCATGTGCTTTGTTCCCCAGTTGACAAGTTATCTTAAATGGGGATAAAAACAGTATTTTTACACTTGTTTTTTCACAATATCTATCAGTTTTCAAGTACACTCATATATTTAGCTGCTCTGTGTAGTTTGCTGTCATTCAATAGACGGAGTCAATGAACCAATGAACTGACTCAAGTCCATTAGTAATCAGCGATTGTATTGCAGTAACTCTGCTTCTCCAAGATGACATTACAGTACAAATGAAAAAAATGTTACGCAACGATTCTAAACACAATTTTGTATATAATTGAGGATTATGATGATTAAACTTACATTTACAACTGAGCTATTTTTTAGGGCAGGATGAGAGATGGGCCTCTCTTAATTACACCCACAATGCAGTGCGGTTCTCTATTTGACAGCAGATAATTTATCCCTGTTGAAAATCCCGCTTCATAAATACTCAACAGATCTTTTAATATAAAAAAACATCATTGTTTCATGCCAAACCAGAATGTAGATGGATGGGCGATTTAAGCAATCTTTCTTTGGCTAATCTATTCTAACTTATTGCTGTGTCGTTTCTATATGACTGGTCATCCTTTAAAATGTGAAAATGTAGCTGAATTATTTAAGAGTAAATGTGTTTGAACAGGAAGAATGACCTGGAAAACTACATGCAAATGTGCCGTCAGACACTTTAACTCCAGCACATTCAGGTGCAATCACACCACACACAATTCATAAACTGTGAGACATTGTCTGTGAGTGAATGACCTGCTAATGACTGTCTGGATGCGGACAGTGGGAGGTGTATTACTATGGGAGATCCTTACTTTAAGCATTAGCATCTTGACCACTTGGGTGCTTATCGCAAGGGAGCACAATGCAACAATCAAATAGGCTCTTTACTTGACTATAACCTTGAATATTTCCTCTGCAGACCTTAAATTGCTTCAGCAAAGTGTATTTGCATTTCATGGGAACTAAACAGTGGATACATTGCTTAGTTCCTTTGGGTAAAAGTGTTAGAGACACACTCAAGGGAATATTGTCAGTAGTTGCTGAGCCTGCAAGTTAAATTTTATAACTGATTGCTATTTCATATCACCGGAGACTAAATAGAGTCTGTTATCTTTTTAAGAATGAACTTTGTCTGAGGTGTTTCTTCGAAGAAGTACAATAAAGGTGATTGTTGACAAACATATATTTTCGAGTTTAATTCTTTTCAATGTATGTGCATGTCACATTTAATTTGGTTTTGGAAGAATCTGATGAGAGATGTTTGAATTCATATTGAATTTAAGTTTAAGTGACCTAAATAGAAAGAAAAAACAAGAGACTTTAGCATTGTACCATATGCTCTCAATTTAATATAACTGTTATCTTTAAACATAACAACTTTAGGATTTTAAAGATTTATTTTCTTTTCAGTGGGCATGTGCATGAGTCTGAGGGACAATGTGTGTCCCAAAGAAATGTACTGGAACCTGACATAAGTTTTTTCCTATTCCTAGTGAATGTTCATCCCACACTCTGTTGAACACTAACCACTACAGTCACTAGAGTCTTCATGCAAAACAGAGAAATCCATCGCTGACTGACAGTTAGCCTTTCCTGCTGACAAATTACAGGAGGGTTTCAGGTTCCTGGGTCTTGAAATTCCAAGAGCCAAAAGAATAAAAAAGGTGTTGGCATAGCATATATGTAATGTTTATTGTGTTATACATTTTTTTCTTTTAACTTTTAATGTCGTAGGTTATGTATCTAACCGCTCACTGTGATTTTGCCAAGTAAGACATGATCCTAGATCAAAATATTTTGTTGGTCCTGAATCAACATTACTGTTCAAAAATATAAACTTACCCCAATCCCTAACCCTACACAAAATTTATTTCTAAAATCAGTGGGAAATGATAGCTGATTAAAAAGGGTGTAGAAGCACCTAACCCTGATCATAAGCCTAAAACTGATATTTCCAGAAAAAATATCCCCTTAACCCTTTGGTGTCTGAGGTGATTTTGGGGCCCTTGAGATGTTTGGACATGCTCTGATATTTGTGCTTTTTTCATTTACTTATAAAATATTATTGACCAACCTGTGTTTTTCTTGTAATCAGCACAAACTGCTCAACAATAATATGTGACCACAATGAATTTGCATATTCACATTTTTTAGGAAAAAAAATATTGTGCGTGGTTAGTAAGTTTTGTGAAAATAAAAGTAGCTGAAATAAGACCATTTAACTCAAACTTAATAGTCCTGCACAGTGCTGTAAGCAAGAAGTGCATTAGGCTAGAATATTTACTACAGAATGATGTGAAAATCATTCCACTTATTTAATCAAAGAAAACAATATAGTGTTTTAAATATTAAAAAACTTGTATGTGAGGGTGTGAGAATGGTCATTAGTGATTCTCACCTGAAGAGACAAAGACCCCTCCCCTAATGTCCCATTAATGACTGTCACTGAGGCAGGTAAGAAATAATGTGAGGAGATGTGTGAAAAAACTGTTTTTTGAAATGATTTGTATTTTATTTAAAACACAGTAAAATTAAATTATACATAATGAAGGTTGAAGACACATTATTGAGCACACTGATCTAACTACAGAGATGTTAACAGACTTTGAGTCAATCCCGAAAACAGATTCAGTTTAACAAGTTATATCTTGTAAAATACATAATATCTGATATAACATAACATCTACAGAAATATATTTATAAAATAGATTTGTGAATAGAGTATTAGTTATATGGTCTAGACATTATTAGACTCGTAGCATTCATCATGCACTATTATCATACAGTATTGTTTTATGGTCTACTATATGGAGCTTAGAAACAGCATCATGTGCAAAGAAAAAAAACTTTTACTCAATTTTATTCAGGACATTTGAGTCAGGAATTATAGTTTGGGAAAAACAAGCCAATAAATTTGTTCAAGTTTATGCAAAATTACCAAGCAACTGAATACAAAAATAAACGTTACTCACTCATTATGATGATCACTCGGTGACTCCCTGGAGTCTGCCTTCATCTTGTCTGATATGTAATCCGAAGTTTATTCTTCTGAGTGTGTCTTCTTGCAGTATTCATTTATCACAGTGCGTCTTTTTCTGAAGTGAATTTGGTCTTATTTCTCTCAACACGAAGCGTACAGTAGCTGGGTGTGACACCCAGTGATTCGCAGCTTTTTTAACAGGAAACACAAAGTCAAACAGGCAGAGTTCAATTACCATTTTTCAGGAACAACGGAGAGAGGCAGAGGCAGAGTCAATGTCCAGGCAGAGGTTCAGGGTCACAGGCAAGATTTAGAGTCGACTTCACAGGCAAAAAGGTCTGAGCCGCAAGAGTGTGAAAACGAATGGATTGACAACCCTGGCGGAGCGTAAGGATTTCCTCCCCTGGTTCTGGTGATCAAAAACATCCCTCAAGAGACGCACAAATTCCTGATAGGAGGGAAAGACCATCTGCCTGCTGTCCCAAAGCGCAGTGGCCCATTCCAGCGCTCTCCCGGTAAGCAGTGATTAAATCAATGAGACTCTGCTGTCATCAGTGAGAAAATCGTGCGGCTGTTGGTTAATATAAATGTCAACCTGCAACAGGAAACCCTGGCATTTCCCTGTTGCACCGTCAAACTTCTCCGGAAGTGAAAGTCTGGGCTTACTGATAGGCAGTGGTGCAGGCGGTGGCACTGGTGCAGTAGCCACTGGCAGTGGAGTGAGCGCTGCAATGGCGGTGGTTAGAGACTGCAGGGTTTGAGTAATATAATCCACAATGCGGTTCAACTTCTCCAGCTGCTGTTGGTGGGCAGTCAGCTGTGAAGCCTGACGAGTGAGCTCATGAGCCATTTGATAAAACACTGCTGGATTCTCGTGCGGCGAAGTTTTCTGTGACACGGAAGACTCGGAGTCTGACATCAGATCCATTCACAGCTTTATTTGACAGGGAACACAAAGTCAAACAGGCAGAGTTCAATTACTGGGTTTCAGGAACAACGGAGAGAGGCAGAGTCAATGTCCAGGCAGAGGTTCAGGGTAATGAACTCTAAATTTGCGCTCTAAATTTGCGACTTGCTTCAACAAAGTGTGGGCTTAAATAGTCCTGATAACAGCGAACACCTCTTGCGGAAGTGATGAGGTGTTTCATGAAACTGGGTCCGTGCGGGGACTAGTACTCGGGGGATGGTTCCCACTGCTGCCGGTCGGAGAGAGCCACAGAGGTCGGATTCACTACACCGGGATGAACTTCAGGTAAACTCACACTGCTTTGTTTGTGCTGATGTGGGTGTTTACATGCTGCGTGCTGCGCATGGATGATTATCATATCTATTGTACTCGCGGCGCGGGGGCGTCGCTGCCCGATAATGGAGACATGAAAGACTGGAGATTGCGCTGGTTTCATATGAATTACTTTATCACAGAATTAGACTGTCTTAGTGTAATAGTAGACATATCAAGCTTTGTACAGATATAACTCTCATCTCTCTTTGTGGAGTTTTTGCTGGGTTTCAGTTTATTTTAGCGACTCATAACTGAACTGAAGATCGCGCAAACCAACGGGGCAGGCAGCACACCCTGTTTGTTTTCTTCATTTTCTAAATGCACAAAGTTGTGTTGTTGTTATATGTGTATACAAATTAAAGTAGACCCTTCACAGATTCGATTGATGTATTGCTCTTATCTGTACGATCAAAATTCCATGTGTAATTTAAGTTCTTATTGGTGTCATCAGGAGATGATGTCTCAAAACGCATGTATGCGTTTGCGGGCCCCTAAAGGTTAAATCTGATTGGTTGATTGGAATGTTGTTCCATCAACATTTTGTACTTGGTGAAATCATGCTCACTGAGACATGCGTAACCTGATCTACCAGGTAGCATATGCTTTTCTGACCAGAGGCATCAGCTTTAGCACACCATGGAGGAAATGTGTAACTAGGGGGTGTATTCCTGCAGACTGACCACTGAGAGAGGCATGGTAAGCAGTTATAGCCACCCCATACACCTTTAGGGTTACAGTTAGTCAACAATGCAGAGAATCAAGCCTGCAAGAATGCACAGTACAGTTAACTGGTTCAAGCTGGTGATCTCTGCACCAGGAAAGGAAAAGTTTCCACTTTAGGCCGTACAGTTTCTTTGTAAAAGGATCTCAGGATTGGAGGATGGTCTCAACAGTTGAGAGACTGGAAGCTCGGGATGAAGCGTCCATTTCCTGGGCCTTGGCCCCTGTGTCATAAGCCAAAAGCAATAGGACTCTTTTTGGCTGAAGTCTCCTATTGAAACAATGGTCCTCAGTAGTATCATGTGCTAGGAAGAATAGACTAGAAGAACCATAGCCTACTGGGTACACCAATCTCCTGAGATCACAGAAGAGAGATGGGCTTATATTTAAAAGGAGAAAAAAAACAGCATGGCTCCCGAAACCTGAAGTAATAAAGTGATAAGTCTAGGGAATGCAGGTAAAGAAAGTGTAAGCCCATCTTCAACCCGTCTGCCAGATCCACATGCGATAACTCAATTGTGATACAGCTTCAACAGCAGCTGGCCCAGAGTGAGTTTGTAAGAACGTCAAAGTTCTAGAGTGTGTCAGGCATAATAGTGATATACAAAATCACTGGGCAAGTCCTGGGTAAAAAAAATAAAGCAGAATGCATCCAATGAATCCAGTTGCACTCATTTGCAGTGTTGAATTTGTTCTGCCATGGAGCTTTTTTTTTTTTTTTTTTATAAATACATTTTTACATTTGGCAGACACTTTAAATTGTATTCATGGTTTATTCCCTGGGAATTGAATCCATATCCCTGCATTGTTATAACCTTATTTCTACTGTTTAAGCTAGTTTTTACATTTGCATGTTATTCTCTTTGCATTCATTTCAATTCAATTTTATTCCTTTCCAAAGGTTGTGAAAAAAGTAAAGTTCAGTTTTAATATTTTTATTGTGCATACCACAGCTACACAAGGTGGTCAGTTGCATAAACTCTTTAGACTCGTCTTAAGAGGTTAGTCATGTATTTTTTTTCATTGACGATTGGTCATAACTTTTACAACTTTACAAATCTGAAAATTTGAATCTGAAACATTAGAATCATTACCCCCTTGCCTAACTGCTAGTTAAAATCTAGTAACTAGTAACTAAACTAAGTAAACTAGTAACGTCTCAGTTACGTATTGTAAGACGTCACGTCGTGACCGACGAATGGGAATCTTGCTTCGAGATGCCAAAACAACTTTGCGTATATGCAAACACGCCAATGATTGGCATACGCTGATTAGTATCAGCTGAACCCAATCGCAGCACGAGTATAAGTAGGTCAGCAGATCTAGCATTCATTAGGTCTTCGCTGAGGAGCCGAGCCGGTTTTACGTCCCCCTAGCGGCGGTACAGCCCCTATGACGATGGCACGTGACGTCTCCGTTCCCTTCTTCAGGGAACGAGGGTTACAATATGTAACCGAGACGTTCCCTTTCAGTCGGTCACTTTGACGTCACGTCGAATAGGGATCCCTACCAAAACGCCATAGAGACTGTCCCTTCCAGTCTCATGTGTAAGTCTCCAACCCCCTGTGCTAGGTCTTCAGGAAGGGACTCAAAACATTGACCAGCACTGCACTATAAGTAACTGGATACTGGGACATCCACTGTCATTCTCTTTCAGGAGTAAGACAGAACTACATAATGACAATTCAATGCATATGGAATATGGGAGGAGATTGAAACCCTCAACTGGGGAAGGTAGATCTTACCTCTACCACCTGAGATCCTCAGGGTAACACTCAGGGGTTCCCAGCCCTCTAGTGGTTCTCATGGATACATCACTTTGAGGGCCTGGCGTCAGACTCTCCGCAGCATCCGACTGCCGAGGGGATCAGAGGACTCACAGTGTCACTGAAAGGTTTACTGGAGAAGAATACCAAGCTGACCGAACAGGTCCTACTCCGGTTCTTCAGCTCTGTGTGAGGTGAGAACACAGGGAAAAAACGGTTCAACATGAAGGCTATAAAACCTAGCGACGCAGGGGTCCTGTCCGAGCGTCTCTGAGCCAGTTCCGAGGGAGGCCTGCATGTGTCTGTGTGTGCAAGTTACCTGCGTTCCGGCAGAAGTGAGGCTGGAAGTCCGTTGGTTCATCCTCCACAAGCTCTGACTGCTGCCAGAAAAGACAAGAGGGTGAGTGTGTAACAAAATCTCTTTTACAGGCCTGTCCACAACACCTCGTCCCCTCAGGGAAAATTGCTCTTTTGTCGAGGTTTTGGATACCCCCGCCCTGGCTGGGCGGGACCCCCGCAGTCGGCTCCTTGACACAACCGACGGGACTGCTACTGCTGGGGCTGCAGAGGAGTGGGGGTGGCTGCAGGGGGGTGCCCTCGGCGACCAGCAGAGGTGGTCCCTGCGATGTCCGGATGGAGGCAGCAGCTGGACGCCATGGCAAGATGTGACGGATCGCCTCTGTCTGCTTCTGGGCGGTGGAGAACTGCTGGGCAAAAGTTTCACCACATCGCCGAAGAGGCCGGTCTGTGACACGGGAGCATTCAAGAACCTAATCTTGTCTGCATCGTGCATGTGAGCAAGACACAGCCACAGAGGAACATGAACCATCCACGAACGCCGCTCTAGCCTGCTCGATGGCTTCTGGAACATTTGCATGAACTGCTTGGCTCCGAAGCGAAAAGCTAATGAACGCTAGATCTTCTGACCTACTTATACTCGCGCTGTGATTGGGTTCAACTGATCCTAATCAGTGTATGCCAATGAAAATCATTGGCCTGTTTGCATACATGCAGAGTTGTTTTGGCATCTCGAAGCGAGATTCCTATTTGTCGGTCACCGACGTGACGTCGAAGTGACTGACTGAAAGGGAACTACTTAACTAGTAAAGTAGTTTAGAAACAGTCTGAACATATTGGAATCTCCAAACTTGAATTTTGGAATGGTTATTTTGTTTATTTTTTCCCCCAGTTGAATTACACTTGAATTACACAGTTTTTCATATATGTAAACACCAGACCGATGATGATTTCTGCAACAAATGCAAGAATCTTTACTCAAATCCCTTGAACAACAAAACATTCCATATTCAATGTAAAAAATATTAATGTGCAGTGACATGCAAAATCTGTATACTACATAAACTTGAAGTGTGTATATAATAGAATATATATATATATATATAATAGAATACAAATTCAGAATAAAATACACAGATTTTTTAAATAAACAGACTTTTAACACAGATTTTCTATATATTTGCATTTTTTGATCAAAATAGTGTTAAATGTTTTTTCTAATTAAAATAACAACTTTTTACTTCTATATTTTCAAAAAGTAATTTATCCATTTGACAAACCTTTTTAGCATTGTTACTCTAGAATTTGGTGTTGCGTGTTCCTTCAGAAATCAGTGTAATTGTCATGGATTGTCAAGTCAAGTAAAGTCACTTTTATTTATATAGCGCTTTTAACAATACAGATTGTAGCAAAGCACTGAACATTAT
>JAUMHI010000061.1:18992014-19007899 GCA_032359435.1 Enteromius unitaeniatus
AGTTTGTTTGGCATCTCGAAGCGAGATTCCTATTCGTCGGTCTCGACGTGACGTCGAAGTGACCGACTGAAAGGGAATATTTTTAGCGCACAGTCAATTGTTAAAAAAAAAAAAAAACTGGTTTGGTCATCTTAAATGTCATATCTTCTGGGTTAGAGTGCAATGATTCTGTAGTATTGTGTAATATTGTAGAGAGATTGGAGATTAATCATAATAAATGTGCTACAACAGTAAAAATAATAAAATTTAAAGTAAAATTAAAAGCAAAGATTAAGATTAATTGCACATTAAATTGGAAGGTTACATACATGGTACAGTGAATGTGTAAGGCTAAATAAACTATTTGAAATACTTGTAACATCCACACCAGGCTCCACCCCTTCAGTCACGCAACGATCACAGTTCTAATTACACACACCTGGATTCCTCACCTGTGACTAATCCCCAGCACAATCAAGCACTCTTCTTAACCACACACCACGGTTCATTCAATGTCCAAGCTTGTATTTCGAAAGTGGACTCTAACCTTATAGCATAATACTTACCTTGCTCCTTACCTGCTTCTTTCCAGTAGGATCTATGAATCTCCCAGTTGCTCCCTGGCTCCTCTGTGTCCTCATTGGCATCCCTGGATCTTCTAGTGGTGTGTGGCAGTGCTTAGTGGCTCTCCCCTGACGTTCATCTGCAAGAAGCCAAAGAAAGACTTTTTAGTTTGTTTTCGTATACCCAGTATTGGATGAATTTCAGTTTGCTCACCTTGGTTTCCTTATACTCATCTGTTAAATAAACATTCTGTTATTACTTACCGCCTGAGTCTGTCTGCTTCATTACAATACTCATGTTTATTGTCAAGTTCATCCAGGATAATTAATTTTGTTTTGTCAAAACTGACATCCATCCATTGAGAATATTTTTTTTTTTAAATCACTTATGCTGCTTATAATGCCAGACGTGACAACACATAAGCTGTGATAAAGGCCTATTGCTATTAGGGCCATTTATATGACAGACAGATTGTTTCCATTTTTGGTACTTTATCTTGCTTGTCCATGCAGAACAATGTGAAAGGTAGTAGGGTGAGATGAGTTCCACAACTCTGAAAAGTTCTGTCTATGCTTTAGTAACTCTAAAACTTGACCAATAACTTTTTGGGGATTTGGGGATGTAAAAACACTTTTGTTTGTTGTAACTGTTCAATTGGCCATAAACGAAAGATATTTTTTTATTTGGGTTTGAAGAGTGTAACACTTTGCTCAATTCCATATCTACTTGTTTTTTTGTTTTTTTAACTTAGAAACAGTGTATAATATTGCAACATAGCTAGCAGCTGAAATCGGTACTGCAGTCCAAATTAAGCATATTGTAACGTCGGTTGTCAGATTGTGTAACAAAGCGCACAGACAACTGGAGGTAGATGTAAGTATATACAAGTTTATTAAATAAACAGAGATGTTGAGACGAGTTCAGAAACTTAGGTGAGTAGAAAACACAGGAGATTATTCATAGAATAACTTGAACATAAAGTCACAGGCTGTCATCAGCGGGGAATGGTGAAGGAGGGAAGAGGTGAGCGCAACCACACCACATCTATACGGAGTTCCAAGGATCGCTGGAAGGTCGAGGAGCACTGGGGATCAGGAAACACACTGAGGAGAAAGAGAGCCGTTTAAGTGATCGGGTGAGTAAAATTAGATCAGAGTTAGATCAGCTCGTACTTCTAGTGAAGTACGAGCTGAGGTTGTCCACTTTTACTGTGTCCGAGCTCAGAAAATCCGTGACTGGGTGAGTGTGCATTTTATGTGGTGTGGTTGATTGCTGGTGGGAGCTGTGGCAGGTGCTGACTTGATTGGTGCTGTGGCAGGTGCTGGTGATCATGACTAGAGTGAGGGTGACTGAAAGAGTGGCTGGAGCCCGGCAGCATTCCCACACAGCCCACACGGGCATTCAGGAGGCTCAGCTAACTCTGAAGGGTGCACTGGAGGCTTAGCAGACTCTGTAAGGTTGCACTGGAGGCACAGCGGGCTCTGAAGGGTGCACTGGAGGCGCAGCGGACTCTGGAGGGTGCACTGGAGGCGCAGCGGGCTCTGGAGGGCACCCTTGCAGCACAGCGGAGTCTAAAGGGCGCTCTTGCATCGCAGCGGGCTCAGGGAGGCGCTCTTCAAGCGCGAGTTCAAGGGGGTGCTCAGGCAGCAGAGTTCAAGGGGGTGCTCAGGCAGCGCGGGCTCGGCAGGCTCAGGCAGTGTGAGGTTGGGAAAGTGCTCAGGCAGCGCAGGCTCGGGGAAGTGCTCTTGCAGTGTCACAGGCTCAGGGATTTGTTCGTCTGGCTGCAAGTCGTGAACCGGAGTCAGAACTATTTCTCCTTGCCACAAATTAAGCACATTGTTGATGACATCAGGTTGAAATCTCGGGTACATGGAATCTCTGGAGCGAGGACGGGCGGAGCGGGATCCACCGGGAACAGGGTGAGACACTCAGAGCTTGAAGTGGGCGAAGGGCAGACAGCGGAGAATCCATTTTGATTGGACACGCCAGCCTCTGGCAAGTGCTTCCGGGGTCTTGGCACTGGCTGCTCGCTCAGTGCGTTTCGGTGAGGTGTGGGTGTGGGAAAAACTTGTGGTGCTGGAGTGAGTTTGTGCTCGTGAGGATTGTGGATGGCTCGGAATTCCTTCTGCGTGGGCTCAAATGGCATCTGCGGATAGCCAAACGGGAACCAGACAGGTGTTTTACCAGGCTTTACTCTGGAACAATTTACCCAATACTGTTTGGGAGGCAGGCACACTCTGTCAGTTTAAATCTAGGTTAAAGACACATCTCTTTACTCTGGCTTACACTGAACACACTAATGCACGTTAATTAATCAAATTCATTAAAGGATTGTTAGGCTGCACTGATTAGATCAGCCGGAACGGGGAACACTCCCCTTAACACACTATGTACTTGTTACATCGTAAAAAGAATGGCATCTATGCTAATATTAGTCTGTCTCTTTTATTCTGTTCCTCAGTCTGTATCCAGATCAGATGGTGTATCAGCACAAAGAGATGACCTTCATTAGAGACAAGAACACCTAGATGTGCTCTGTGGACAGATCGCCGGAAACAGATGCACACAAACACACACACACAATCGCACACACTAGAAGTACTTTAAACAATCTGACATGTACTTATAATTTAACTGGAAATTAGGTGCTGGGTGTCCGGCCAGAGGAGAACTGGCCCCAATTAAGCCTGGTTCTCCCAAAGTTCTTTTCCCCATTCTCTCATGGATGGGGTTTTGATTCCTTGCCGCTGTCGCTTGTTTAGTTGGGGCACCTAATTTCTATTGATTATCGTCATCTTGACTACGGAGACTCTGCAACTGATAAATAAATAGTTTAATCTCATCATTATACATTACCATCACTCTGTTCTCCTATTTGAGAATGATAGTGCTTTGCTACAATTTGAATTCTGAGCCCTCTGGATCCGGGGGCTGGAGCCCTCTCTGGCCTGGAATCGGAGAATGGAGCCGGCACTGGAGTGAATTCTGGGGCTGGAGCCAACACTGAGGGGCTAGAGCCAACACTGGAGCAGACTCAGGGTGGACTTAACTTTGGAGCGACCAGTGGGCTTGGGATAGCTGCAGTCGGTGGGCTTGACTTGGGATTGGCTGGCAGACTTGAGAAAGCGAGCTGAATTTTGAACAGCCGGCAGACTTCCCTGATGAACGGCTGGCTGACTTGACTGATAAACAAACTAATTTGTGCTCTCATCTAATATCAAATATTTGTAAACTTGTAAAGAACTAATGTAATTTAACTAAAGTAAATATAAGCCAATATATACAGTACATATATACATTGTATAGCCAAGAGTTTGTAGACTGTGTTAGACACTAAATTTGGTTATTGAAATTATTTATTTTACGACAAATCTTTTTCCTGTACTATGACATTCTAGAGAATGCTTCTATTCTGGCACTATTCTTTGTACACACAGTGAGGTCCACATTTAAAGATATGCCATTTCTAAATCTGGCGGGGTAAAAATTGACTGGCTTGCACAATTGCCAGACACTATCAAACTCCCTATCAAATTCTCAAAAGAATTAGAGAAACTCAGATTCCATTGACCACTGTTAGTGTCTGACCTGAGTGATGCTCTGGGCCAAAATGGGAGCAAATATCTTCATCTATGTTCTGAAATGTAGTGAAAGCTTTGAAGAGAAGTTGAAGTTGTTGTAGCAAGAGGAGGGATTCATGCTTTTTGTCATGCTTTTGAAATTAAATGTTCAACAAAACTCCAGAGCATCAATGAGGTCAGGCACTGACACTGAGTGATGGGGCCAGGCTCACTGTTCCAGTTCATATCAGAGGTGTTGGGGTTTGCTCTGGGGATTGTAAAATCCAGTCAAGTCATTCCACAACAGGCTCAGTAAACCATTTCTTTCTGGACCTTGCTTTGCGCCTAGGGACACTGTCTTGCTGGAAAAGAAAAGGACCTTCCTCAAACTTCTGCAACAAAGTTATAACCACACATTTTTCTTTTATGTTATTTCACACCATTATTTTTCACAGGGATTGCTGGAACAGTAAAATCCTTAATCAATGTTTGGCCATACAGTGTATTTGAATATGTTCTCAGTTTACTTATTTTAAAGTGCCACTTTCATGGGTAATAAAGGTTCATATTTTGGTTTTCCAAACACATCCGCTAATCTGCAGTGATTGGTCTCACTTTCATTGTATCATACCTGTAATGCCTGATAACGCAGCGTCTGTGAGCAAGTGCTGCTTTGTGTACAGTGTTACCGGGGAAACAAATATTTAAAAATCTGTAATGTCATATATCTAAAAGTTGCAAACTACTGGCCTATTCTTCATTGTTTGTATTTGGTTGATCATTTAAAGAAAATAAAACACATTATATTTAAAGCAAAGTTATTACATTGATCCAGCTGTAGTCTTTACTGTCAAAGGTAAATTTTGACTTGAAGGTGATATTAAATTCTTTTCAAAGGTTAGATCATTATATTTTACAACAAATACTCAGTGATGGGAATGGTATAATAAATAAACGTTGTTACTAATGGCATTATTTTTTCCAAACAAATTACTGTTTCCCTGTTACCATTAACTACATAACTTCCAATAAATTGTGCCGTTACTATAATTTATTATTGGCTCAATTCATCTTAATGGATGCACAATGTAAGGTACTTGTATTTGACATACCATAAAATCTAGTGTGATGGTGCACAGGTTGCCAATGTTTTGACTCACACACTCAAAAAAAGATACAGAGCAAAAGAATCTTACATAAAATGTAGAATTGACAAGCTACGTGTAAATTATATTCTTTGTTGCATTTTCCTGAGTCAAAATAACAGAGTTCCTTTGATGATCCTGCCCCTCTTTTCCGAGATGCTTTCAGAGTTTTGTTTTTATTATTTTATTTAATTTTTTTTTATGGTTTATTTAGCCATATTCATAGTAAAACTTGCTGATCAGCACATTATTAGGAAAGGCCATTTGCAAAGATTCAGACATTACGGAGTTAAACTTTACATGTTGGGAACATGGTGGTATTTTTCACTGTTATGCTGATGATACTCTACTATATATTTCTTCTCAGTTAGGTGAAACACACCAAATTAAAAAACGGAATGCATAGCTTTTTTTAAAAAGAAATGTAATGTCAAGTAACTTTTTACTGTTAAATTCTGACAAAACAGAGGTGTTAATTATTGGACCTAAAAACCCCACATGTAATAATCTAGACCACTGTTTAACACTTGATGGCTGCTCTGTCAATTCTTCTTCATCATTTAGGAATCAGGTGTGCTGTTTGGTAGCAATCTTTCACTTGAAAGCCATGTTTCTAGAATCTGTAAAACTGTGTTTTTCCATCTCAAGAATGGACACTATGGCACACTATGTCAGTTTAAATCTAAATTAAAGAAACATTTCTTTACTCTGGCTTACACTCAACACGCCAATACACAATTATTAATAAAATCCATAAAAGGATTGTTAGGCTGCATTAATTAGATTTCTCTCTCTTATTTTGTTCCTCAGTCCGTATCCAGATCAGATGGTGTACTAGCGCAAAGAAATGATCTTCATCGGAGACAAGAACACCTAGATGAGCTCCGTGGACAGATCGCCGGAACCAGATGCACACAAACACACACTATAAGTCCTATTATCATCGTCTTGACTACAGACACCGTCTCTGCATTTGATAAATAAATAGTTTAATTCTCGTAATTATACATTACCGTCCCTCTTTACTCCTACTTGATAATGTTCAGTGCTTTGCTACAACCTGTATTGTTAAAAGCACTATATAAATAAAAGTGACTTGACTTGACATTATACTGACTTCTGTATGTGAGGCTGGATCATGAATGATTTGTGTGAACATAAACACATTCAGGTAGATCAAGGGCACATTCCCTTCGAAACCAAATGTAAGTTAATGGTAATCTGCATCTTCTGTCACTCAGATGTCGGGAGTAAATGACTACTGCTATATTCATTATTACATTCAACAACAAAACACCTCAACTGTTTAGGAGTCATGCTTGTCTCTGCATCTCAGACTGATGACGGCTCACTCAGGGCAAATCTGAGGTAAGACACCAGTCCAGTCTGTGTGAAACTCAGTTTGAGAAAGGTGAAAACATTTAAGGAGATTACCAAAAAAAAACACTGGGTGGATTTTTATTATTATAGGCTGGTTGTGTACACTAACTGCCAACACACATTTTATTTCCAACAACTTGTTAATGTGCATCTGGCATTATATGACACCTTTAAGAACTGCTGGTCTCTCTGATAATAGGCGGAACTAATGCACTGAGAATCCTATTGCTTCACATAGCAGCAGAATAGGACAACCTTTATTTTCTTTACTTGTGTGAGTCTTGAAATGTTGCATTCACACAGCAGCTTTCAGTTGTGTTTAGAATTCTGTCTGTATGAACGTGCAATGGGAGTAAAGTCCATATTCCTCACAAGTAACAATAGCGACGGCGACTAAAGGAATATCAAAGATGGAAAGATTTTTGAAGACGAAGATGGCGTCGTGTGTACCTTGCTAGGCTCAATGTCTCTCCAGTTTTTGCAGTATTTTTCCTGCTCATTTCGGGGCTGTTCATACAGAACTGTTGTGGCTTTACATCTTACACTTGAAAAAGAGCTCTGGGATATTGGTTCTTGCATTTCTGACAGTTTTATCTGCAACCTTCGACTCGTCCCTGAGATAGCTAGAACAACCAAGGCTGCGCGTCCTACCCAACCGGGTGGAAGTGCTCGAAGACTGCAGTGTCACCATAAACAAATGCGGGGTAAGCGCGGAGGGCTAAGAGCTAAGCTAAGGCTAAGGCTTTTTTTCTCGACAATGTATGGTCACTGGTGAACAAAATGGACAAGATTCAACTGCGAATCAACCACAGCAAAAGACTCTGGAACTGCAATGTCATGATTTTTAACAGAAACATGGCTTAACAGTGCCATACCGGACAATGCTATTGCTCTAGCTGAGCACCACACTTTCTGGGCAGACAGAACAGTGGATGACTCCGGTAAGACCAGAGGCGGAGGACTGTGTATTTATGTTAACAATGCTTGGTGCACACACTCTGTTATCATCGACAGTCACTACTCAGCAAACCTGGAGTTTCTCATGGTAAAGTGTAGACCGTTTTATCTGCTGTGGGAGTTTACATCCACCATTATTACTGCCGCTTACATTCCTGCCGATGCTGATGCCAAGCTTGCTATGAATGAACTTCATGCAGCCATAAGTAAACAACAGACTGCTCACCCGGAGGCTGCATTTATTGTTGCGGGGGATTTTAATCACTCCAACTTAAAAACAGTGCTCCCCAAATTTCATCAAAACATTTCCTGTCACACCAGAGGAAACTAAACTTTGGACCATGTTTACACAAACATGCCTGAAGCCTATGCTGTGACCCCCCTTCCCCACCAGGGACAATTAGATCACCTTTCTTTGTTCCTCACCCCCATGTACTCCTCCCTCATCAACCGTGTGAAGCCATCAGGGAGGACCATCAAAGTGTGGCCAGACATCACGCTACAGGACAAGTTTCAACACACAGACTGGAGTATGTTTGCTTCTCAGGCCACTTGTGGCTCTCATACGGACATTGACATCTACACTTCCGCTGTTCTGGACTACATTAACACCACCACAAACAGTGTTACAACCCGGAAACAGATCACCACATACCCAGCCATGGATGAACAAGGAGGTGCGTCTCCTGCTGAAGGCACGCAACACTGCCTTCAGGTCAGGTGATGCACAGGCCTACAGCACTTCCAGGGCGTATCTGAAGAGGGGCATCTAAAAGGACAAGTACTGCTACAAATTAAAGCTTGAGGAGCACTTTTCACACTCTGACCCTCGGCGCATGTGGCAGGGCATTCAGGCCATTACAGACTACAAACCCAGTAACTCCACTCCAACAACCACAAATATCCTCTCTCTTAATGACTTAATGACTTTTATGCTCGCTTTGTCATTTTGCGGACACTTCTAAAGAACAGTCCCTGTCTGTTCCACGTAAGTGGGACATCTAGGGCAAAATGACAACCATTGGGACTTACGCCGGTTTCACAGTGCGTATGCAGAGTAGAAGCGTGCGCCGATTGTGCTTTCATAGTGTACTGCAGTACGACGCTGTGTGCTTTGATTTATGTCATTGCCAGCATACTTTGTTTATGTGACTGCCTTATTATAGTTTACACAATAAACCTGAGCAAATTTTTCAATATGTGTATATGAAAAAATAGCTATTATTCATTTAACAAACCTTTGAAGTTTGGGCAAAAACTAGTGAATCTTATTTTTGGGGAATGCTTTGGTTTTTGCAAGGCTAAAGGTAAAAGATTGTTCTCATTGCAAAGACAAAGGCAGTGTTAATAAACAGACATAATTTGAAAATTATGTATCTTTTGGTATGCTTTTCAGAAAAAAAAAATGGTTAGTATTCAGGTGTAGTTGCAAATAGTGATTAATCCTGATTAATCCACTGGAAAGTCTGATTAATTTGATTAAACATTTTAATCATTTGTTTTTAGAGGTAGAATGTGTAGAATCACAGTTTCGTTTATCACGATTACTTTTCATTTCCCCCCCTTTTTTATAGAAAGGCAAATTTTTAATTAAAGACTAATTATTCTAATTACTAATTAATTTAAATCGTATAGTGCTAAATTAGCACGATATTATTGTAATGAGCAGTCCACTGAAGGCGAGTGTAGAGTGAACCCAAGTGCAGTTTATTTACAATGTGCAAACCAAACTTCCAATCATAATCGACCAAACAGCAGGTTACAACACTAATACACAACAAGATACAAGTTCAGCAATAGGGAAACTTATGCTGAACAATGACAATCATGTGACAAGAACAAACCAATTAGCACAAGACACTATGACTAAGAGAACCAATGAGAACACAGAACAAAGAAAACAGTGAATCAATGAAAACATGACACATGGACACAATGTCATGAGGCATTAATATGTGCTTAATTATTGCTAATAAATGAGTAATATTCTATCAATGTGCATGCATAAAATAAACTGTTACCAAACATTTTTGTTGTATAGAAGGTTCCTTTAAAAAACATGACAAAAAGGTTTTGATGAGAATGACACATCAATCATTCCCTATTAGCAGCAACAACATGGAAAAATTAAATATCCATTTGCTACTTACCTCAGAGAGTCATTCTTTTGTTTTGTTGAGTTCTTTTGACCCATCTGGAGTTTTCTGCTGGCTTAAAAAGAAGCGTCTAACAGCATTAATGGACCTGGATGTATCTATTGTTGCTATATCCTCAGTGTGAATGTAAGTGCAAGTCCATGTATGCAAAGATGGCACTGTACTTCCTTTTTTCAGTGCAAAATTCATGCAATAACATTATTTCTCCACATATTTCTATTATGAATGAAGAGTCTGACACCGATGACAATACACACATTAGATATGGAAATCACCTAAAATAACCCATAGACATGTTGTTTTAATTAATTAAAACATTATTCCCTTTTAGTTAATGCAAAGCTATATGCGCTGTTCCTCTAGTTTCTTACTCATATAAATAAATCCAAACATGGTTACTTTGGCTGTTAAAGCATGGCTGGCAATGCAGTGTGTACTGGTCCTGGTGTGTACTAAGTATACTTTATTATATGCCACTACAGTAAGCTAGGATCTACAAAGAAAAATGTAGTTTAAATGGCACATCTGTAGAAGTGTGACATTGCATGATTAAATCACTTCTGCAAAACCATACTTGAAAGTGTGATCACACATTAAAGAAGTTTATGCACCAGTACCATACAGTGCATTCAGTTTTTACTGTTCATTAACAAGTGTTAAAAATTTTTTTAGATATCATCTCCTATCCCTTACTGCACAATGCAAACCTCATATTGCAATAAGAGCATCATATGTTTTTACATTTTTTAAACATTTACATTAAACAGCAGATTTAAGCAGTTTAAACTAAACTAAACTAAACTAAAGCTGTTATCATCAAATATTATCATTAAATGTTTTCATCACAATAATCTATAGTTAAAATAATCTATAGTTAACTACATTACTTTATAATTAAGTATTGTTGTTTTGAGTATTGTTGAAAATTGCAATCCTTGTCATATGAGAGCAACAAAAGATAGTGATGTTTGACAAAGATTTCTTTGATGCGCATTGTTGCCGCCGACGTGCTTTATGATGTAATGTTGGGTTTGGGTTCTGTTTCATGTTCTGTTTTCATGCCACAGTTCCTGTTTGTTTCATACTTCCCTTGCCCTCATGTTTCTCTGCCTGGTGAATGTGTCATGTTCTGACTGGTTCTCTTGGTCATTGTGTCACGTTTTAATTGGTTGTTCCAGGTCCCCATTCATGTAATCCCCAAGCCATGTTGCCATTGTAATTTGTTTTTTAACAAAAAACAGTTGTAATCTGCTGTTGGTGGGTGTTATTTTGTTCATGCTAATTCACGTTTGTCTCTGGTCAAGTATGTTCATGCTATGCCAAGTCTTTCAATTTTTTTGTCACCTCTTGTAAATAAAACTGCAATGCTCACCAGTGGACTATTAAACATATCTTCATTTGAATGCTTTCCTTTTACGTGAAAACACGAAATAAAACTCAACCAATATAATAATTCTAATGATTTGTAAAGATCTTTTGACAAACAGATTATACATTATTAATTACAAAAGTATTATGTCCTTGATTTTCTGTGTATCTAAACCATACCCCATGTCCTGTATCTTTGTCAGTTGTTAACATTTACAGAGGGAGAGGGAGACCTCTCCAAGAATTTTTGGGGGAGGGGTGAAGGTGCCTGGGTTATGATGGGGAGAGGTGGGACGGTTATCAAACCAGAGCCGGTCAGCATTTCTGAGCTGCCATGGCCCAAACCACCTGAGCCTGTCGATGGTGGTGAGTTACCGTGACCCGATCCGTCTGAGCCGGTTAGTGACTCAGAGGCTCTGTTGGTTCCGCCGGCGATTGCATCCTGTGATGTCGGTTCCAACCGTAGAGTCTCAGGAGGTTTTGCTGGTGGCTGCACAGCCCACGGAGACCTTGAAGCCTTTGTCACACCCTGAACCGGTCATAAAGGCCTCCGAACTCTGGTACTGTTCTCTGATTGATAAGTCTTGTCTGCTCCGCCCCCGGTGGGCGTCCCCGTTGTCTGATCTGCCCTGGTGGGCGCCCCCGTTGTCTGATCCACCCAGGTGGGTGTCCCTGCCATCTGCTCTGCCCTGGTGGGCATCTCCGCCGTCTGCTCCGCCCTGGTGGGTGTTGCCGCCATGGCCGGTGGAGAAACCTGATCCTCCTAGGATTATAATGAACAATGTCATGTCCGGGAAGCTCTGATTTGAAATTATAATAATTTCTGCTTATGTTATGGCAAAAAAAAAAAAAAAACCTCAATAGAAGTAATTGAAGCCATCAATTGAAGAGTCACAGGCACATTTGTCTTTCTAGTAAAGAAAAAAAAAATCTAATTATGATTAAATTATATAAGGAAGTGATCCAAGAATGATCATGTTATGATTGCTGGAGCTGTTTATCAGTTCAGCATGAGTTCCCTCACCAGTTCTACCATTGCAATCATTAAAACTATCTACACTGCATTATGACTCTCATATTTATGTGGTGTCACTTCATTGGTTATGATGAGAGCATTCATGACAATATGTGAGTTAATGCGTTTATGTGTTCAATACTGGCTTCAATGCTTGCTGAAAAAAAAAAAAAAACCTCAAAGGAACATTTTATGGAGAACATTTAACATAACCAACTTGTTCTCATAAAAATAATACCTCTGTGTACTTTTTGTGAAACGCTGTTTTTATGTGCTTGATGCCCTACACCAAATCCAACTCTAACCCTACTCTATAGTGTTAACAAATGTAAAACTTATTTAAAAATGCATTTTTGGATGCTGTGCCATTTTAACTTCCTTTTACACAGATTTGGACTGTTTTGTTGGGCCATAATTACACAGGATTTAAAGGTTTAAAAGAGATATGCACTTTTTGAAACACAGCTCAAAAACAGAACAGACAATGTCCATTTATTTCCAATGAATGAATGCTTCTTCTTGGGGCACACAAACCCTAAATTCTGTACCTAAATGACCTTTTTATGAGAGATATTTTAAGGAGTCAATTTTAAGCTTGTTTCTTGCTTCCCAAACAAGGTAAACAAAATGAACACAGTGTTTCCCTTCCTCTATATTCCATATCAAGCTGATTTTCTTACTAACCAACTTTAACCTTTATTTTATTAGCTGAAGCTGATACGTGAAAACACATTTGGTCCTGCTATCTTTGGCTTTGCTGTTCACTGACTGTCTTTCTCTGTAAAAAAGAAAGAAAAAGAAGACAGAAAGGCATTCAACTTATATAGGTTTTATTTATTTATTTATTTATTTATTACATCATACCTCACAGCTTTCTGCAATAAACTGATAACCTAATATGTTAATTTTTAAAAAGCTGCAGTCAGTAATGATTGACTATGAATATAAAATTGCAGACGCAAGCATGGAGATTTGCTGAATTGCAAAGCCAAGTGCTATTCTTTTTAGAGTAAAAATATGAATTGTACAGATTATACCATGTCACAATTTTCCATGCATGTCAAAATCTGACATGACATGCATCTAAGCACATCCACTCAACAAAACATGGTACATGCAGTAGGTCATTGTGCAAGGTCATGTATTCATGTGCATCCCAGAGAATGTACAAACTCACACAAAATGGTAGATGAAAAAAACCCCACTTTAGTAGTATTTATAAAGAACATATTCTGCATGGCCATATATGACAATATTCTAAACCCATAATCTTAATATGTATTAATAAGCAGAAAAAAGATAAGGAGGCAATAGTCATAGTTAATGGTTTATTAATATTGAGAATTGAACCTGAAATACAATGACAATGAATAAATGAATTAATGAATGAACAAATAAAATCATAAAATTTGTCTGCCAAATGTACTAATGTATATATTAAACTTAACTGGAATGTGTTGACTTTTTATTTAAATCTAAAGTATAATATGTATATACTGTACCTGTGGTTATGTTTATTTAACTGAAAAAATATGCAAAAGTCACTGAGTAATGTTTACTTTAAATAAATGAAATAATTTTTTTAAAACACCAGATTTGAACATGACACATAAACATTGGTTTAGTAAGTTTTTGGTATGATAATCTAATTAGATTTTATAGTGAAAGTTGTGATATTAAGGGCCTGTTAATGTAAATTACATATACGTATTTGCCTATTTTTAAATAGCATGGAAAAATGTATAATGTCATGTAAATTAGTCAGATAATGTACAGAATGAGAAAAAAAAGAATCCCAACAAAACAATAATTCAGTGTTTTAGTTTTTTTGCAGCTCTGTGGTTTATATGCCTTGGAGTTATTAAAGAATTATTGAATTCATGCAGCATGATAATTGTTACAATCACCAGCCAGAGTGCCCTCAAACTCCACCAGAGGGCACTCCACCCCAGACAGTTATTTTTTATGTGCTACACTTGTCTGTGTGTTATGTCCCCATAGGTCCCTTGATTGTATGTGTTTTGTTCTGATTGGTTCCCTAGTTTCATGTGTCTTGTTCTCATTGGTTTGGTTCTGTCTTGTGTTCCCCTCTGTCTAGCTTAAAAGAAGCCCTCACCCTCTCTCTTACGCTGATTATTGTTTAACCTATGCCTAAACAATCTAGGGCAGTCGTGGCCTAATGGATATGGAGTTTGACCTGTAGACCAAAGGTTGCGGGTTTGAGTCCCAGGTCTGGCAGGACCTGTAGGTGGTTGGAGTGAATAACCAGCACTCTTTCCACCTACAATACCACAACTGAGGTGAAACCCTTGAGCAAGGCACCGTTCACTGTTTAGATGATCCTAAATAGGTTAATTCACAGCCAAATTGCCGAAGATAAGATTTGACATTTTGTAAGGAAAAAGCCAACTGGTATGTTGATATATGAGATACTATTAGGCTAGTAAAAGCCAGAATACCATTTTGAGAATGCACATTTAATGATGAAAAGGCTGTTAGTGTGAAGCCGTTTCATTGTACACAAGGGCATCATGCTTTCAAAATGCACTGGGCTCTGAGTGGGCATGTGTTATCAGTTTGAATGGGTATGACATAGAACATTTTAACTCAATGTGTGTTGTTGTCTTTAGAGCTTCACATACAGTAATGACACATCATGGCAAAAGCTATTTTAGTTATTTTAGGCATTTAGTTTAACCTAGTTTAAGAATGAACAAGTTCCTAGACATCTTCTCTTTTATAATGCCCCTACATAAAAGTATGAAGAATAGCCAGCCCCAGTTGGGATAGTGTTGGATCAGTGAATCCTTGTGAATAACTGATCACAAAAGTGCTTATCCCCTCAAATATTTTGCCCTGATTACATCCAAAGTGCTCCTTGAAGGAAATATATTTGATGCAAGAAACTGCTGACAAGGATCTGCAATGTTACAAACCTCATTTCCTTTTAAGAGAGGAATGTATCCCATTTCACAAAAGCATGCACTAATATCCAACACAGGATGCTTGTGTAGCAGGCACCTTATTACTGTCTATAGCTATTATTTATACCTATAGAGGCAAAAAACTGCATTTACCTTTGTAAACATTCAGGACTCTGTGTTCCTTGTCCAGGTGGCACAATATAGCCTGGTAATGAGTAATCCTGTTATACTGTGTGTGGGTGAAAACATTTTGTTACACAACCCTACACTGCCTTTTCAACTGCACAGCTGTTGAGAATGGCTGTATTCTTTTAAGGCAGGACAGTTAAGGCAGGACAGACAGGTCCTTGTTACCAGCTGCGGTCTTCTACAGGTGGCGTTTGGACCTGTGAGCAGCCAAGATGAAGTTAATTAATTGGCTGGAGAACACGGATAACATGGTGGCCACTCATCAGCTCACTTGCTTGCATTTATCTTCTAACAGCCATTGCTAGGCCAAAAACTTGCTGAATAACTATTTGTGTGTGTGTTTGTGTTTCTGTGTATATGAGATACAGCATAGTTGGTGTTGTTCATCACATCGACTGCATGTTGCACTGTCTGATTGGTTTCAGTTTTGTGTAACATGTTTTAGCTCATTAAGGGAAATATATATAAATAATTACTATTAATTATGATTAATTGCAATTATTTATATTAGTTGCCAGTAGTAACTGTAGCAAAATTACCATCACTGATCTGTTCATTCAGCGAACAAATTTTTCTTGGCCACAGAAAAATGCCTTCTTACAGTATCACTGCATTAGAGCATGTAGCAAGGGCTGAAATCGTAAAGGG
>JAUMHI010000061.1:19028827-19040882 GCA_032359435.1 Enteromius unitaeniatus
ATTTGATAAATAAATAGTTTAATTCTCGTCATTATACATTACCATCACTCTGTTCTCCTACTTGATAATGTTCAGTGTTTTGCTACAATTTGTATTGTTAAAAGCGCTATATAAATAAAAGTGACTTGACTTTATATTATAAATGGTAACACTTTATATTAGTTTCTCCAATTAGTTGAGAGAATTTCTAGAATATTAGCCATTAATTAGTAGTAATTGAGAACATATACCTTATTCTACATGACCCTATTCTACATTCCGCAACTCTTTATAATAACTAATGTTGTGTTTGGTTAACTTTTCTGTTTGGAGGATAAATGAGCCTTTGTAAATCTCCTTTGTAAATGCTTTACAAGGTATAAATAGACTCACTTTAGATGAGCTCACAAAATAGATGGCTGGCAACTACTAAATGTTTTATAATTACCTGGCTTAATCATGAATTACAGCAGCAATGTGTTAAAAAAGCATTTAAAAAGAAAAGAAAAGAATAAAGAAAAGTCTAAATAATAAAATTTAAAGTAAATAAAGAATGTCTAAATAATAAGTTTTATAAATTTGCAACTCCTAAATATTGGGTGTGTAAATAATGTAATAATTTATAATGATACATTGATTGTTATTAAAATATAAAAAATACCATTATTAAACATTATCATTATGCTTACGAACAAAAGCTTTATAGCTGTATTTTACAAATGCCTATAAATGTTGGGAAAATGTTTTATGCAGTACATGATAAATTTACTGTGCAGTTATAATAAATGAGGAAAAAAGTAAAAGGAAAGTTAGACATTTCTGCAGACTGAGTGCTGCTGACATTGAGTATTTAATTTTTGACACAATGCTATGCACATTTGCTTTTTTGTGTCATTACAACCTTACAATGTAATTGGCAAGTTGAAGTACAAAAGCTTATTACTTGCATACTCTGTAAAAGGACAAGTTTGTTCCTTGTCCAAAAAATAGGTACAACTAAATTTTTTTTTTCTCTCTGTGAGATTCTGTGGATGGATCATCGAACGGAACTGTGTAAGAAATGTAAGAATGTACAAAAATTGTAAGAATGTAAGAAATTGTACTTTGTAGTTGTAGTTGAAACTGGGGCACTACCCTCAGAGGGACAGCCTTATACCTTATTTACCACAAAAAGGTCAATGGTTGTAATGATAGGATACGGAGGCAAGCACACAAACACAGAGTCGAAACAAGCAGAGTAGATTACCTGCAAACATGAACATCAAAGGCAGAGACACAAGAATAATCCAAATCCGTAGCGAGGTAGTCAGGCAATGGAGACAAACACACAATGAATGCATATGGAGCTCGAGTGCCATCCAGTGGATCTCGCTGGCACTTCCAGCTAAACTGTTACAATAGTAATACCTTAAGGCTACAGATGACCATTTTTTGACAAGCAATACTGCCTAAGTAAAAAGCTATTTTACCTCCTAAAGATAATTTTTTTCACCATTTACATTATCCTGTGTAGAATCATGGGGATGCTAAAGCCTTGATTCACAAACAGATTGCATTTTGTCAATGCAACTGTTACATTCGCATATTCAAATATGGCATTTCTGAACAGGTATACAATTTTTTTCATAAGCCATCAGACTCAGAACTTTTGTTTGGAGAATCATAAAGCTGTCCAGAAATGTGTACATGGTAATGTGCATGAAAATGTATTGTGTTTGAGTGTGAAAGGGTGAAATTAGAAAACTGGCCATTAAAAAAAATATTTAAAAAATCAGCATCGATAAATGTTAAATCATGTGCTTATTTAAGCATTATGCTTTGGTAGAATTTATATACAACCTCTTTTTTCTACTGGAATGTTCATTTTTAGTGGTATAAGACTGATTTGATGCCTACATGAAATTATATGGAATGACTTCTTATATGGTATGACATTTATAACTGTTACTAGGACAACCAAAAGCATGCCTAATAGTGACTTGCTACATGCTGACTGTCCGAACAGGATTTGAGAGATGAATGAAGGTATTAGATGGACATGGTGAAGCATGTTGAAATGCTAATGATCAATCTCCACATTTAAGGATAAAGAGCAGTGTGGTTTGACATTCAGTATGCATATGCCTCACAGCTCAGTCATATGTTTATTTCTCTGTTGCTCCTGTTGCCATGGATCTGACTGATGATAAAAAAATAAAATAAAATAAAATAAAAAAACTTATGGGGACAAACTGTGCCTGCAGTCCATGGTCATTTCTTCAGCCTGCATTCAGTTCTTATATCATTACACATTATACCTTCCCTGACCTGGTTAAAAAGAGATCAGAAAATTTCCTCAGATGTGCTCGTAATCTGAGTCATCAGAGCACATGATACAGGTTGTCTCAGCTCAGTTGGCCCAACAGTAATCTATGTAGAATGCAAATATCACAGGAGCAGCCAAGGACAGATGGTTTTGGTAGAATGATACTGGTCTGGCCCATTGAAAATGTTGAGATTTTTACATTAGATTGCATATAAATGGATTGTATTCAAATTGTAAATGGAATGGTACTCCACATTTCCAAAAAACTGACACTTTTAGGATTGGGGTGGTCACTACGAACAGCTGACCACACACACAAAATTAGATACATGTTTTTAAATAGTCATTATTTTTGCTTTATGTCTGCTGTACAGTTGCACAGAAACTACACACATTGTGTTTAAGGCATCTGAGAATAAACAAACATAAGAAACCAGCTGTTATCAGTTATTTCAGGGAACAAATTGCAGTTGTAGACTGAATTGACCAATTTCAAATCCAAATCAGTTGTTAGACCATGGAAGAATAAAAATGTTCCACATGGAATACTAAAATAACTTCCTATAGTTTGAACTAATAAAATCCTCTGTCTTGAGTTTCTTGAGCAAATAAAGTTTGTGTGGGGGAGAGCGGGGCACAACTTAGCACTATTTGGCTTTTCCAAGGTGGAGTAAATTCACTAGGTGTTCTGTGTTTTCATTTTCATTCACCACGGAAGAATGAAATTTGAAATATAAGAATATGCCCCATAGGTGGGCCACATTGTAATTAATGATGGCATAATGAGAACAGTAACAGGAACATAACCAAATATGGTCACAATCAAACATGAAGGTAAACTAGGTCACATAAAGCACATGATGACTGAAAACAGATCAAGTCCATAACTGTGACAACCTGTTTCTCATGGACCCTTAATAAAATTCATAACATTTATGTAAGTGAAATACACTGTGGACATAAATATAATAGTTTTTTCATCCAAGCATGTGTGGAAACTGTTAAACAATGTGCATTACAATTAGCCCCATGTTAGATGGTCTCCTGCTTTCCCATACTTATGCGGTTTGCTTGTAAGCTAAACATGTTATCTATCTTACATAGAACCTATCCCCCTACCCCCAGATACCTGAAACACATTATGATATACATTTGTATATACTATATACACTGTATATATATGAAGAGTTCAGATGCAAACGTCATCTTGGTCAAAAATTAGATCACGACACTGAGTGAATGCTCTTCACGCGTTGTAAATGTTTAGCAAGTACTTTCACTTGAAATGCGATAAATTCCAGCCTCAAGCCACTGAGAAGTAGTGTTGTGCAAGTTACTTCCAAACTGTAATACATTATATATTACTTGTTACTGTTATTTAAAAGTAATGCCTTACATTACAATATTACTGATTCAAAATTGTAATGCGTTACATACTTCTGTATTACTTTTGAGTTACTCTCACCAAAATAAATACAGAGAGCATGCCGTCAGTGCAGCTGAAGAGTTCTGCATTCAAATACATGCAATAGACTAAAACTAGTCACAGCAAAAGTAGCCTAATTACCAGGAATATGTCTGATGAAAATAGTAGGAAGATATTTAAATTATTCATTTAGAGTCTGTGTCACAAAGATACATTTCCTGACTAGCCATCTCCTCTAATGCATTGTCATGAATGAAGATAGAGACAAGTATTTAACCCTCTTGGGTCCTGAGGGTGTTTTGGGGGTCTGGAGAAGTTCTGACATGGCCTGACATTTGTGTTTTTTTCAATTGATTATAAACATATAAGTAGCTAAAGTCTAATAACACTGTAAAGAGCACAAGAGAGAGACACCCTTCATGACTCAACTGACAGAGAAAGTGCCCTTCTTCTTTGTTGGACTGATTGTGGAAGCGCCCTCCGGAACCAAACAGACAGTGGTAGCGTCCCTCAGAACCCTCCAGACCGAGACCCAGACACCTCCTTGGGTTAAGCAGCCACAAATGGAGAATCTACGGCCGATACTGACTTCCCCAGAGATGGTGCAGCCATAAGTGGACCCATTGGAGTGTCTGAGCCTCCCACGGGCTCCGGAGGTTCTGGCCGAGGGACCTCACAGTCTACGTGGGGCTCGGGTGGTCGGTGTACCACCACTGGCTCTGGCACTTTTGGGAATACCCAATCTGGCTCACGAATCGGCTCGTGCGGATCCGGCCACACAGGATCTGGATCACAGACTGGGTCTTTGCGTATCCGGCCACACGAAACCCAAATCGCAAACCAACAGGATGAAACACGGCTCCTTCGTACCGTGCTACTGGATTGGGACCCGTTACGTGCGGGCTCGAAGAAGAAGACTTCTTCTTTCAAAGAAGACAGGCGATCCCTATCCTCTTCCTTTATCACCAGATTTACTTTGAATGATAAGCAGCATTTCTGGGGAGCGGATCGCGCTTCTCTCCACTGCAAATGCTCCGGACACACTTCTAGGATTGTGTTTGTGCGTGCGAGCTCACGGATCTCTCCTGCTGTTGCTGAGGATTGAGATCGCAAAAATCGCAATTGCACTTTATCTTGACCTGCTTTCCTAGATCTAGCAATCTATTACGAGCAGCTGGGTAGCAGAGCTTGCGCTGTCTGTCCTACGGTCACACCACAGTCAGTCATACTGCAGGCTTTCAATCCTGGCCTGTCCAACAGAAGCAGCTTTTGGCCTGCTTTGGTCCCCCCAAGAGGGGGTGTCCAGTGACCAAGCAGACCTCGAGTAAGTGGATTGCATTGTGGATGCAATCAATATTGCTTGAGTCCTCTGGTCTCCTGCCAAGGCTAGGAGTCAAGGTGCACTCAATTCAAGGTGTCATGGCCTCCAAGGTCTTGCTTTCAGGGGTCTCTATGGAGGAGATTTGTGGAGCGGCGGGGTGTTCCACTCCTCACACTTTCATCAGGTTTGACGAACTGGATGTGCGAGCCACGCCTGGTGCCGCTGTGCTTTGGTAAGTAGGCCCACACACCACAGGAAATTGCAAGTGTGGGGTGTGGGCATCTCGTTCCTCATAGCGCCTCGTTTGAAGTGGCTCGAGTTCCTGACCTGTGACATCACCCGCCTCTGATGTCTTACCATTGCATTTGACTGATTGTACACACTATTCAGAGCCTCACGCAGAAGGCGTTTCCCTTAGCATCTTGTTTGACGAGCCGTCTCGTTCTTTCGAGGAACTAGGGTTACATGCGTATCCTGAGACGATTTCTTATAACTTGGTCAATATTAATCTTATAAACAGGCACTGAACTAATAATACATTCAATCAGTCATACCTCCCAAAATGAATTCAACAGGTCAACTAATGATATAAATATTATTTATGACAATGAAATCAAATTTCATCATGAACAAGAACATGAACATCATCACATTAGACCACAGAAATTCCAAAATTCATATAATTCAACTTCCCAAATTGCGTTAATCTTTGTCGTGTTACATTCATTTAGTTGAATAGTGCTATACTTTGCATTGTATTAATAAAAACATTAATGACATTAATAAAAACGTTTACACTGATATACTACGCAAGATCACATTCAGAATTAAATGCGACTCATCTGATTATGGAGGGTTTCTAAATCAATCTCTGAAATGCTACTGCAAGCACTAGTCATATATTTATCGACAGTTTAACGTGTTAAAAATATTTAACGCAATTAACAAAGGGATGGGGCTTGTGACACATCCTCAGAGTCGTTTGGATCCATGTGCTAGCTTTATTTCAGACACAAGCACAATACAAACAAAGCCAAAGGGGTAATCCAAAGAATAGTAAAGTCCAGGCAGAGGGTCGAGGCAGGCAGCGAATACACAATCCAAATACACAGTCCAAGGTCGAAATACACAGGGAAACACACAGTAGAAAGCGCTCGGTGATGATTGCTGGGCAAGTCAAAACTTCGCACCGAACTAGAGTCAGAGTGCCGCTTAAATAGTCCCCGGTCTGGCGGGAGCGGCGAGCGGAAGCGCCCAAGGTACGCGGGTAAAAAGGGTCCGGGTAGGAACTAGAATTCCGGCGAAGGTTCCCGCTGCAGTCTCTCGGAGAGCGCCACAGAGGCGCGGCTTGTGACAGGGCTAGTGTTAGCCACCCCACTCACAACTGCTGCTTCTGTCACTTTTTCTCTTGACAAAAAGTGCATTTATTCAGTGACAGAACGTCTTTATGCTTGATTTAACTCGTCAGCTCATTAACAAAGACTTTAAGACCTACTTTAAGTGGGTCAGCTCTAAATAAAAGCCAAAATAACCTTTAATAACCAGCTGCTGTGATGTCTGGCTATAGTCAATGGTTAAATATTTGGGGCAATTTCATAGAGAAATAAATTATTTTAAATGTTAAAACTGATAGCTTTCTAATGTTGAATGGCTAATCAGTGATTAAATGGTTACTAGGGGAAAAAACTATTCCAGAGACATCAGAGTGATGCCTTCAGTCATATTAAATGTGAAATTGTAATATAAAAGTATTTGTAAAAACCATGGCCCTCCACGATCCAGGCGGTGGTGACACCCTCCATGGTAGAACCGATGACTCAGAGCCTTTCCAAGGTGAAGCTGACTAGCACCCTCCAGAGTGGAGCAAACATTGGAGACGCCCTCCAAGGTGGAATAGGCAGCAAAGACGCCCTCCGGGGCTGAGCATGTGGCACTGGAACAAAGAGCACAGAGAAGTTAATTACGGCCTTAGTGGCCCAGACAGTACCTGTCTCAAGTTTGGTGGATGACCACGGTGAAGCAGCTGAGACAGATGCCTTCAAGGGTGGAGTAGGCAGTACAGCAGTAGGCCAGAGTGGCACAGGAGACCAGGGCAGAGTAGACGTGACTGTAAGAGAGAGTAAGTAAGAGAGAGCATAGAGAGGTTAAAGAAGGCCTCTTCGGTCGGGACAGAGCAGGCTGCGAGGTAGCAGGTGGTCTCCTTGGCCGTAGCAGGGCAGGGCGATAGTTCATTGATGCCCTCCTTAGCCAAGGCTGAGCAAGGTGAGCGGTCACAGGTGGGTTGCATAGGCGTGGCGGGGCCGGGTGAGAGTTCAATGGCGGCTCTCCTGGCCGTTGCTGGGCAGTGATCTATTATATCTAAAGCTTGTATATTTAAGTTAAGCAATTTCACTTAAATGACAATTAACAGGTAATTTTCATTGTCATGAAGTGAAATTATTGAACTTAAATATACAAACTTGATAAAAATGATCATTCTAAAGAAAATTTCAGATGGCACTTAGAGGCTTTTGCATCTGAACTCTTTATATATTTTAAATCATTTGGTTTGTTGCAATAGTGTTTTGCATTTAGCTACAACGTGACTTTCTTAATTTTTGGTCTATACTGTACTGTGTGTTTATGCTACAAGGCAAAATACAGATATTAATTTAAAAGCATTATTGGTGTTTTTGTCATGTTGCAATAGCCTGTTTACACTAATTATATACCAAAATCAAAGGTGATACTATATGCTAATAGATAAAGCAGTCATTATGACATATTACATGCTTTGAATCCCTTATACATAGCTATGCAAAACACTAATTATAGCCAGAGACTTAATATAATAAAGAGACTTCAGACTTGACTTGGACTCTAGCTCAGAGACTTGTGAGCATCTCTGATTCATTGCAAATGAAAATGTGCAAAACAGAGCTAATTGATGACGCTGCTCTTAATGAGACATAGGCTTGTTGGAGAAAGCAACTTGTTGAACCATCCAGGTGCTTTCATTAAATACTGAACTTATAATAATAATAATTCAGATATCCATTTTTTCTTCCATTCATTTTTGATGTAACAGTGCATTTTGCTACACATCCTGGTGAATGTCTTTGCAGTAGCTATGTTTGCCCTGGTGCACTGCAGGGATTTCTGCAGGGAGAAATTTTGATCCTATTTCTCAGCAGGCCCACAGAGAGTTGTCTAAGAGAAGTGTCTGATATGGTAAATAGGCACAGAATTACATAAATAATTTAAGGGCGTGTTCATTAATAAAACCTACTTTACAAGTCTCTTTTAAGCACAGAGACGCAATCTTGTGAGAAAATGCTGACAATTTTGACCAGAGATGGACAAGGTCAGGGCAGGGTCACTTGCCGCTTTGACACAGATGAGTATGTGTTTGCCCCTTAAACAGATTAATCATAACAGAGAGGACTGCATGTATGCCTCGCTCATACATTTTACTTTCACACGCAATCAAAAACCCTCACTTGCAGCAGTGCTGTTCGGCATCTTTTCTCACAAGGTCTTTGTAACCTCTATTCATTCATCTCTGATGAAAGCCTACATTACAAGGACTCAGTGTCTGTAATACAAGCCATTCTTTGTCAAGCTAACAGCTATAATGGAGGCACATTTACACATAATGGATATATCAGATAAATAAATGTTAAAAAAGGACTTCAGCACCAAAATATCAGGATCAATGATCTCATATCGAGATCCGAGGAATTGTCATAAGATGACATTAAAATTGCAAGACGTAAATGTGCGTGTTAGTATGAAAGGAAGCGAGGCTCTTCTTAAGTACATCAAAGCAAAAGAGACCTTTCAGTCTAATTAGTTTGTCCTTTATAAAAGGATTAAGGGCTCAGATTGTTATATATTCATCAGATAGCTTAGGAAAGCTAATGGATGAATCAATGCTTTCTGCAACTGGTGGATGCTGATTAGTAATATAATACTTAACTTCTGCCAATAACTGCTCATCATTTGCCTTGAAATGTATTCCTTCTAAAGTATAAAGTACAGTCTGCATTGCAGATAAATCACAGATAGCACATTGCATCATTTGTATCAGTCAAAGTTTAATGACATATATTCCTAGAAGAGTTGATATAAATGCTTATGACATCAGGACACCTTTGGGTAAATCACAAATCCTTGCATAATACAAAACTATATAGGCTTGTGAATTAGTGAACAGAAAAAAAACAGTACAGACTGTGCAGAATACTCTTGAAAAGAGAGTCTAAGAGAACAGCAAGTCTGCCAGTCGATATCGTTAAGTGTTTTCCCAAACAATAATGTGCCTATGTAGCTTCAAGCGGAGCTGTTAGCACCACAATTTCCTTTCACTGGCCAAGAATCTCAGAAAACAAAAAGATTCATTTTAATAATCAGGAAATTTCCAAGCCAGAAACCATGAATAGATAACACCATAGAGTAATATGTACATTCTGACAGTGGGTAAGTAACAATATTAGGTTGATTATAATATCCTCAATAATAACAAACCAATATTATTTTCTTAATGACTCAGTTACAGTAATCTCATAATTTCACACAGGAGAAATTGATATTGTCACGCCGATGTCATGTTCCGTGTCTGTCTCTGTCTATGTGTAAGTTCTATTTTGGTCTGTTCCGTTTTTCCCCCCTGTCTGCGTAGTGTGTTTGGTCTAGTCTTGCCCATATTTGGTCCTTCCTGTCTTATTAGTTTATTCCCTTCACCTGTGTCTCCAGCTGTCTCCAATCCCATCATCATGTGTCTTGTATTTAAGCCTGTGTCTTTCAGTTGAGTTTGTCTAATGTTGAAGTTACATGTGTCGTGTGTCGCTCGTGTTTGTTTTGTGTTCGCTGCCTCGTCAGCCTCTGTTTTCCTGTTCCGTGTATAAATAAATGTTTAAAATTCAGCTCCGTGTCCGTCGCTCCTTTGCTCCGCTGAGAGCGCGAGCTCACGCACAGCACTCAGCGAACCGCACCGTTACAGATATGTTGGATTATAATTATGGAGGTCCAAACATATAAAACTTAGTTCTTGCATAGCCATTAGCCTTCTATTTCTGTTTCATATATTGATGCATACAGTATTGATCCTATAATATGTAGGTTACTGTGGACTTAAAGAAACTAACCTATCCAAGTACATTTTCTCCATCACAGTAGTTAATGTAATTATGTAATAATGTAATTCCTTTAATAAAACCCACATTATTGCTTGTTTTTAAATGCAAAAAGTCTATGTAAACATTTCCCTTTTTCCCCTGATACATTATTAACATTTCCACCATTATTAGCTGTGATTAGTAACAATAAGTTGTAGAACAGTTTGGATGCTGATGCAACTTTTTTTTGCAGGAAGCACATTAAATGACACTGTTAAAAATGCAATAATTACCATTACTATCTTTTTTCAACATATGACATTTTTAAAACAACATGAAAAAAGGCAACATAAAGATAATTAATCCACTATTTTTTCCCGAAACACAAACCACACAAACCACAATTCCTAAATGTGGTATTGAGTAAATATACAGTGTATTTCATTAGTTTTATAACAATCAGCTGGATGTGCCAGCCCAGAATCGGATGGCGCCCTATGAACTCTGTGGGTGTTTGTCTTTGTTTTCATGCCCGTTCATTCCATGAACTCACGTCTCCACCCCACTCATTTGTTGTCATGGTGTTTTATTGTATACCCCGGACGACTTTGTGTATTCATGGTTTGTTGTTTACATGTAACGAGATTCTCCTTTCTCCCGAGTGACCTTGTTTTCGTTTGTTTCATTGTGTTAGCATAACCTGTTGCCGACCCTTTGCCTTCCTGACCATTCTACTGCATTTGCACGTCAACGAGAATTCAGCCACAATCTTAATGGACGTGAGTTCAGAGACTTTTCTCCATCTTGCAGGCAGGAATATATGCCGGTTTCCCCAGCTCATCTGGATTCGCTGTTTCAATGCGGACGTCTGATTGAGGATTACGTGAATGATTTTATTTCCATCTGCCACCGCGTTAAAGCGGAGGAAGACGTCGTTGAGGATTGTTTCCTATCTGGACTGGACCTTGAATTACTTTATAGCCTGCCTGAAGATGATTCCAGCTGGACATAGGGGCAACTTATTGACTTTGTGCTTTTGTACTGTGGATCACGTTTCACCGTAGGAGAGGTGGAGGAGAACAATCACGAGCGCAGTGATAGACTGCCAAATCACCACGCTGCAATCATCACACATGAACCACTGCATGAGATCGACGCACTGCCCGCGTCACTGTACAAGATGGCTGCCTTGCTCCTGTCACTACATGAGATGTCCGATAACTCCGCGTCACTGCTCAACCGGGCTGCCGATCCTGCGTCACTGCACAAAATGGCCGCCGATCACGAGAAGCCACGTGAGAGAAACAACGCACCCGAACCTGTGCATAACATGTCCTCCGCCGTGAAGCCTTCGCACCTGTCATCAACAATCACAGACGTCTCCCTCTCGAAAACCCTGGTGCCCTAATTCTGCTCTAGCCAGCAAACCCAGAGCCTGTCAGCTTCCTTGAGCCTAGCATAGACAGTAACTTACCATGGCCAGATCTGCCCGAGCCTGCAGAGGATCTTGATTTGCCGTGGCCCAATCCTCCCGAAACTGTTCCCCTCCCTCAACTCTGTCCCGACCCAACTGCAGAGCATTCTCCATGGGCACACCTCCTGGACTCCATTACGTTACAAGTTTATATTCTCTCGTCTGATCTTCAGACAGTATATCTGCTCCAAATTATTTGATCACACCTAACAGCGAGTAACCAAATAAATGTTAGAAAAAGAACATTAACAATAATGTAAGGTACCTCATTGTGTACCCTTCTTGTAGGCTGCACGAAAATAAAATTGCTGAAAATCTGGTAGCAACAGGTTGAAACAATATATATATATATATATATATATATATATATATATATGTATGTCATGATCAGCTGGATGTGCCAGCCTGCATGGCAATCCAGCTCCCTGCAAGCTGTGTGTTTGTTTTGTGTCTG
>JAUMHI010000061.1:19040982-19054530 GCA_032359435.1 Enteromius unitaeniatus
AATCTAATCTAATCTAATCTAATATATATATATATATATATATATAATAAATCCATCCAGAAGATCCATTATTATACAGATACCCAGGACAACAAAATCAGCCAACCTAAATTATTTCTGCCCTGTACATTTCACCCCTATGATCAAAAGTGATTTGAGAGGCAAGTGAAACTCTACTCTGGGAAATAATGTAAGGGTGATTTTTAATTACAGTTCAGCTTTTAAAATAATAATTGAATTCTGAATAGGCAAAAAACAATACGTACGTGATAACGTGCCATGGTTGCGTATTAAACCTGTGTTTTAGTGCCACTCTCTTTGCATTTCACTTTGAAACTGCGGCAAAACATGCAGTAAGGTACATAAAAACGGGGTTGCAGAAATGTATGTAGAGGCCCATATGTCCAGTGAGCCTGGGTTGAAATTAAGTGTCCCCAACTAAGCAAGCAAGGGGCACAGCGGATCTGTGAAAAAATTGAGAAAATAAAAAACAGGCTTAGTTGGGGGGCCAGTTCTCCTCTGGCTAGATGAAACCAGCACTTAATTTCCAGTTAAATTTTGAAAGCATCCATGTCAGATTGTGTAAAGGACTGCAAATGTTGATCAGCAACTGTGTGTCAGACAAATGCTACGCAAAGATTGTAACCTTCCCATCGCCCCAGAGCAAATTCACTGACCTTGGTGCCTGCAGGGAGAGGCTGAGGGGGAATGGCAACCTCTGCTTAGAGACAACAATCCATAACAGACAAAGAGCTGCTTGCAACTTCTGAAGCTCTGAGTGCGGTCCACGTAAATGCATAGTGCTCTGATGCCACATAAACACATAAACGCCAAGGTTGGGTCTGTCTCCTCCGTATCCTCCTCCGTTGAGCCATAGATGGTACTCTTGATCTACGAGAGTGGACATCACCTCCCCTTGACCTTCATCGCCCTGAGTGCAAAGTCAAATTTCATTGACTATTTCTATTAATAAAAGCGAATCAGGGCTCTAAGCAAGACACCACTCTGTTAACACAACATAACTCGTAGTGACTGACAGACAGAGAACCCTCATCTTTCTATATCATTCCTAAGCAAACCATGTAATGCATGAGGGTTACATAACGTAACTGAGACCTTCCATTTCAGTCAGTCGTGTTCAACCTTATGTCCACACTGCCGTTAGGGGTCCCTTTGAAAAGCGCCACAACTAAAACTCTGTTATGTGTATTGATGGAAAGTGTGCGTGCAAGCGTGCCAAGACAGGTGCGCCTTTTTCCATAAACTTCCCAATGCCCTGTAAGCCAGCTATAATCAATCTACTATAAAGGGCTTACCAAGAAAGCTGAAAAAGTTGTCAGGTCAAGTCCCCTTTATTTATAAAACAATACATATTGTGTAAACACACTTCTTTAAATAGAATAATAGAGTATCAGTAATGTATAATGATAAATTACAGGAATAATTTATTATTATACATACAGGATTCACACTGGAGCAGTGACAGCTGTACATACTCAAACATATTCATTCATGCTATTCCCACGTATGGAATATAATTTAGACCATGTGCTTTTATACTTCCTGGCCAGTGACGTCACCCACCGCTGACATCCCGACTCATCATTGGCTGATTCAACACACTATTCAGCGCTGTCATGAAATGACATGGAAGGAGACCTCTTCCGAGTGGAGTGCGCTGGTGTAAAGGGTGAGGGTGGTGATCTGGGTAGTGATGCGCCCGGTTCCTATGGGCCAGCAGTCGAGGGCTGCCACTGCCACGGCGGGGAAACATGGAAGCAGGAAGGTTGTGGTTAGTGGCGAACTCCTCGTCGATGAAGTTGCCGGCGGCGCCCGAGTCTATCAGTGCCCCGACAGATATAACATAGTCCATGCACTTAAGCTCAAACTCTATCTTCATAGCGGAGTGAATAGAGACAGCACTCACCCAGTAAACTCTTGGTTGTGGGGGCCTCGTGGGATAGGTAGCACAGAGGTGAACAGCCAAACCGCAGTACAGGCAGAGGTTATTCGTGAGGCGACGCTCACGCTCCTCTCTGGTGATCTGAGTGGATCCGATCTGCATAGGCTCGGCGGGGAGTGGACTGGGTTGCCCAAAAGCCTGAGGTGTTGGTTGGCGACGCGGTCTGCGGGACCGCAGCAGGTGATCCGTCCGAATGGCCAGGTCCATATACTCCGTGAGTGTCCTGCCCTGGTCCCGACTGGCCAGCTTGGATTGCAGATCCTCTCGTAGCCCACGGTGGTAGATGGTGAGTAATGGGTCCAAGTCCCATCCGGTCTGGGCCGCTAGGGTACGAAACGTCATGGTGTACTCTGCTGCGGACAAAGTGCCTTGTTGGAGTGTCATAATCTCGTCCTTAGCATCTCGACATTCGACGGAGTGGTCGAACACCTCCCGGAACTCTCGGAGGAAATTTTGATACGGAGGAAACCGCATGTTGTGCCCCTTCCACAGAGCGGTAGCCCAGTCGAGTGCATTTCCAGTGAGCAGCGAACAGAGGAAAGACACCTTGCTATCATCAGACATGAAGCTCTGGGGCTGTTGAGTCATGTATATGTCATACTGTAATAGGAACCCCTCACACTTGCCTGCAGCTCCGTTGTACTTCTCCGGTAGAGAGAGACGAGCAGGGCCGATGGCAGCTGCGGGGCTGGGCTGGCGAAGCGGCCGGAAGTGAGACGGTCGTGGGTGAAGCATGACTCAAGGCCGCGGTGGCGGTGGTGAGGGCCTGGATGGATGGAACGCCGCTTAAATACTGCAAGGTACGTGCCTCAAATGGGTCCGGGTGGAAACTCAGAATTCCGGTGAAGGTTCCCGCTGCAGTCTCTCGGAGAGCACCACAGAGGCGCGGCTTGTGACATTAATTATGTAATTGACTTAATATAATTTTACCTGACGAATAAATTCCTTTTAGACTGTTGAAATCATTTGTGATTATTAACCTGGGCAGGATGCCGTTATGTGTACAAATGTATTGACCAGTATATAGCATACTGGAGGCTTGGAGAATGAATCTGTTTGCGCATTTCTCAAGACCTTTTGATTCCTGTATATTGCTAATAATTAACACGCTGGGTTATACTAGATTATATAGACTATCTCTTTGCCACTCAGCAAGCAGTTCGCTGCTAGCAAATGAGATAAATAATCGTCCCCTGCCTCTGAATAATTATTAGACTGCCAACATTGTATTTTAAGATAGGACGCCGGACTTAGACATAATGGGTCTCCAACGAACGGACAAATGAAAATTCATATCTAGAATAATCAAGTCTCTAAATTAAGATAACTAAAACACCTAAGTTTAGTATTGTAATCTAAATTTAATAAGAACTTAAAATTGGAGTCAGATTAAAACGAGGTAAAAAACATAAAGGTAAAACTAAAGACCTAAAGAAAAATTAGAAACCTCAAATTAGGAGACAAAACCCAGGAGTATTTTCTCTTAGAGCTGTGAAGCGAGGCACAGCATCCGAGCCCAAGTAGGCGGGACCTTACACTTTTAACAATACAGATTGTAGCAAAGCACTGAACATTATCAAATAGAAGAACAGAGACGTAGTCTCTGTAGTCAAGATGATGATAATCCCTGGAAATCAGGTGTCCCCAACTAAGCAAGCAAGAGGCGACAGCGGCAAGGAACCAAATCCCCATCCATGAGAGAATGGGGAAAAAAACCTTGGGAGAACCAGGCTTAGTTGGGTCCAGTTCTCCTCTGGCCGGACTCCCAGCACCTAATTTCCAGTTCAATTTTAAACACTTTGGATTGTGTAAGGACTTGTAGTGTGTGTGTGTGTGTGTGTGTGTGTGCATCTGGATCCGGCGACAGAATAAGAGAGAGACAGACTAATATTAGCATAGAGGCCATTCTTTTTACGATGTAACAAGTACATCATGTGTTAAGGGGAGTGTTCCCGGTTCCGGCTGATCTAATTAATGCAGCCTAACAAGCCTTTAATGGATTTGATTAATAAATGTGTATCAGTGTGTTATGTGTAAGCCAGAGTAAAGAGATGTGTCCTTAATCTAGATTTAAAATGACAGAGTGTGCCTGCCTCCTGAACAGAGTTTGGGTGCAAAATAGGAAAAAGATCTGCCACCCACAGTAGATTTTGATATTATAGGTATTATCAAATGGCCAGAGTTTTGAGAACTCTCTCAAGCACTGAGGAGCTAGGCCATTCAGGGCTTTATAAGTAATTAACAAGATTTTAAAATCTATACGATGTTTGATAGGGAGCAAGTGCATTGTTGACAGGACGGGGCTAATATGCTCATACTTCCAGGTGACTGACTCAGGGATCACAGGAGTCAAACTCTAGCCTTGAGTTTCCTGGAAATGACTGGACAGCTGCCCTTCTTGGCCATCTCGTAAACAATGGGAGCAGGGTGGACTGGCTTTGGTATGAGATTGATTGATTCAGAAGTGGCAGGCACAGGTTTAAAAGGATTAAGTCTGCCTGACACTGGATTGAGTAAAGCGGGCTTGCCAGGGTCTGGACTGAGTGGGGCAGGCTTGACTGGATTGGGTCTGCCTAGGTCTTGAGAGAGAGGAGCAGGTCTGACTTGATTAGGCTGGTCTGGATCCTAAGTCAGTGGAATAGGCCTGACTGGGTCGAGTATTACTGCCGAGAACTGGACTGACTCTGCATTGATTGGGGTAGATCTGACAGGCTCCAGAGTGACTGGAGCTGGCCTAACAGGATTGGGGCTGTCTGGGTCAGGAATGCCTGGAACTGGATCTGGGGAAACATGAGCAAACTCTGTAGACTCAAGGGTGACTGAAATGGAGTCATTAATGGATGCAGCAGGTTGGAAAGCCCTCTTCCTTCTAGCCCTTCGCTTCTGAATTGGGGTTAGAAGTGAAACTTAGTCTAGACTTGATAAAGGAAGTAGGGCCACTGGATGCGATGACCAAGATATCTGAAGAAGTCAGAGAAATTTAAGATCTTGATACCATCCAGAGGGTCATCCAGGCAGTCATTGAAAAGGTCCTTGAGGGTAGTGTCATAATTAAGCCCCCTTGACATCGTCCAGAACAACTGGGCAAATGCACCCACATCCCAGCCCTGTTGACGAAAGTTAGACAGAATCTCTTGAGCATAAGCAGGTGGTAGGATCCTAAAACTCATCCAGGATGGGATGAGACTGGGGACAAACACACAACTAAAGCAAGGAGTAAACTAAAAAGCACTTGGATTAGAGACAAGCTAGAAATTACTGACATTGACACAACATGTAAGTTTATCAACAACGAACTGACAGAACAAGTGGGAAAGGACGAACAGTATAAAGAGAAGGAGAACACAAGGAACAGGTGAGCAGACTCAGACAAACCAGGAGAGAACAGGAAGACCATGTGAGAACTCTAAAAAAAAAAAGGACTAAACAAGAGGGCATGGCAAAGGGAAACAAGGAGGCAGGACAAGGGGAACAAATGGCAAAGACACAGCCATGTGCTCAGACACAACACACACAAAGAAACATTAAACAAAGACAACACAGACTAGATGGTCATGGCAGGGTCATGGCAGATAGTGTGTGGGGGAGGGTAATTTTTATACTTATTATTAGCTAACCTAAATGTTCAGTCAGTGTATTTGTACAATTTTACAATGGTTTGGCCTAATTTAGTTATTCAGAATGTAATGCTCTCGAGGGCATGCGTTTCACTTTCCACTCGTTATGTATTCTGTAATACCCCACTCACTTGTTTTCACATCTCTCACAAAGTTCGGAGTATGAGAACACGGTCTTCGGGTGTGTCTTTGCTCTGCCTACAGGAGTAAATAAACCCTTACGAGCGCTTATCCTCCTTTGCTCTCTGAGCAAAAACAGTTAAGCAGTTGGTTTGAGGGCTCGCACGCCAACATATGCTCGCGTTCTCCCTCCCTCGCTGCTCCTTACGCGCTCACTTGTACACTCTCTCATGCTCTCACTCCTTTCCCTTGTAAGACGAAAGTGGTGTTTCACGTTAAGATTGAGTATGTGTGAGTGCATTATGCAGACGTTATCCACCACCTCAGTGTGTGTTTCATATAGAGTCAGTTCACATCTCTTTGCGAGCTGCGCTGTCCTCATAGCGCTCTGGAAAAAGGGCGCGGGCAGACAGGCTGCTTCACATTATACAAATGTGCGCTCTCTCATAAGCGCTCTAAAATAAATTATGCAGAGATAGCCCCCCGCCTTATATATGTGATTCATGTAAGGATTACCGCACCTCGTTCGAGCTGTGCGATCCTGATAACAGACGGACGAACAGGCTGTTCGCAGTCTTGATGCGCGAGTTCACTGTCTATCCCCCACTTGCTCATGTTCTCCCTCTTGAGCTGAGAACTGCATTCGCCATTGAGATGGAATATTTTGTTAGTGAGTTGTGCAGATACCTCTTCAGTGTGCTTAATGTGATGATCAGTGCACCTCGCTCGAGCCGTATTGTTTATCGTTTAGCGCTCTAAAAAAGGGGCATGATCAGCATGCGCAAGCTGGTTCTCTCATGCCCTCCCCTTTAAAGGTGAAGGATACGGAGATGTGTATTTCTAGCTGAGATAGAGCATGTTAAGTGAATTTATACAGACAACGGAGATAGCGATAAAGCGCTCGATATATAAAACCCCTCCCTTCAGCAGAATGCCTAGCAAGCCAGTCCTGAAGGCCTCAAATTGGATTATGGGAATAATAAAAAGACGGCTATTCCCTTCAGTTGCGATCCGCACCGCTCATGCCCTGCGGACCCAAAGTGAAAGCATTGCTCTTAAAGGGACGCGACACTTTTGTCCTTCGAGCAGAAAAAAGGGTTATACGGCCAGTGCTTTAGTCCCCAAGCGAGATGGCGGTCTGAGACCTATACTCGACCTGAGATGTCTGAATCGCACTGGACCTAAAAGATTCGTACTTCATGTACAAATAGCCCCTCATCACAGGCCATTCTTCAGATTCGCCTTTGAGGGGACCACATATTAATACACGGTCCTTGTATCATGTTTGTGATGTTCGCAAGAGCAGGATGTCGCCCAGCCAACAAATAGATTTCCTGGGCACAGCCATACAAACACTCAGTGAATGAAAGTGGCTATTTCGCGCGTCCTACTTCAAATCCTTGCCCACTGAAAACATTTCAGAAAATGCTGGGTCTAATTCAGCAGCCTCAGCAGTGATGCAGCTCAGGCCCCTTACACAGCCCGAGCTGTGAGCTCTCCAAGTGTGGCTGCTCAGCGGGAGACTGTAAGCCTCCCAGAGCATGCACTAAACACCATTTCACAGGCTAGGGCCCAGTCTACAAGACGCGTTAACACTATGAAATGGGCAGTTTTTTCAAGGTAGTGCTGACGCTTAAGACTGCACTGCTATTAGCACTGGAATCCGTTAAGGAAATAGGTGATTTGCAAGCGCTATCTGTGAGCGCCGTCTGCTTGGAATTTGTGCAGAATGACTCAAAGTTTTCCTGAAACCAAGGCTCAGCTATGTGCCGAAAGTGCCTGAGGGTGATGATTTCAACCCCTCGCGCCCAGTACTCCAGCAGCGAGCTCAAGTGGCCTTCATTTATGCCAGCCCGAGCCAATCCTCCTGTAAAGGGTTAAATCTAGTGTCCAGCATTGGCAACTGCACCCCAATCTGGACTTATGCTTTATATGGCTGTTATTTCCCCTGCACAATGAGTTGGTGGAAAACGCTATATTTTGTGTATATGTAAGGGCCCGCCGCGAGCTCTATGTCTTTAAGGGCTCGCCGCGCCGGCACCCGCTGGGAATGTCATGCCTCTAAGAAGCTCGCCTCGCTGGCTGTCATTCACTCCAGCAGCGAATTCAAGTTCAGACAGTTCACCGGGCTGAAGCACGTTCAGACAGCTATTTCTATTATAAAGAAGATGTAATTTGTTGCGTGTTGGCACTGTGTCCCAACCAAACAAAACTCAGCTCTATATATCTGTGTATTTGCTGTATTGACCGGTGTGCGTTCAAACAGTGAACTCAGTTTGTGAGCTTTACCTTCACTATCTATAATATGTGCTATAAGTTCACCGTGCTGGCCGTCTCCGCTCCAGCAGCGAGCCCAGGCTATACGCCTATAAACTCAGGAAATCTCAGGGAACCTGGGTTACGAAAGTAACCTGTACATTCTGTATCCCTCTGTGTTGTGCTTATTTAACTTTTCTGTTTGGAAGATAAATGAGTCTTTACAACTCCTTTGTAAATGCTTTACATGGTATAAATAGTCCTCCGTTTAGAAGAGCTCACAAAAATGGACGGCTAGAAACCACTAAATGTTTTATAACTACATGACTTAATCATGAATGACAAATTGTTAAATTAAAGGTAAATGATGAGTTATTGCTGTTACCAGAATTAAGTATGCCCCTTCAAAACTATTGGTTCTGTGGGTGTACATACCTGTATAAATTTCTCTTACACACCTCAGAAAATGTGATTTTACACAATTGTGGACATTATAAAGCATTTTGCTCCAGTGTGCCAAGAAAGGCAGAGAGATAGAGAAAAATGGTTTTGGCCCTGGTTTAGCCCTAACTTCTCTCTCCTGATATTGCACTCTTTTCCTTTTCTGTTTTTCTATCTGGTGATTTACATCGAACACCTGTGTGATGGACCTTCTAATAGAGTCCTACTAACTGGACACCTGAGCCAAAGTTTACCTCAAAACTGACTGAGGCCAAGCCAGGGTATTCTTTGGGGTTTACCCGCTGCATAATGAGGAGGTGTAATGAAGGCCTAGTTTACAGGCACCATCGAGCACAACTAATCATGTTTTGCTTGGCAACACTAGGCTTCACACCCTGGCTTCAGACAACTGCAAAGGCCACGTGTGTAGTCAGGCTAAGAATTCTTCTATCGCATCCTTCACTGCGACTGACAGTGACTGCCAATTCATGGACATTTCATGCCAGATTTTCATTCCAGCATCAGGGCCTTATAAATGCAGTGTAACAAAGAAGTGTAAATTTCACAGCTAAATAAAATAACCATATTTTAAAATAAATCTAAAACAATGCTTTTCATTGTTGCACTGAAAATACCTCGCAAGTAATTCAGTATTATTAATGCATCATCATGCGTCTAATGGATCACAATCCAAGGATCATTCAGCATAAAACAGGGAAAAAAAATTACAGTAACAAACACATGAGCACTTTTTTTTATCCAGAAAATTAAGAAGCATGCTGTTATTATGGGAAAGTATCATTATTCTTTCTTATCATGGATAATTAAAAAATAGGTGTTTAATATAACTCAGCTGATGAGCTCAGACGACAACTACAAATGATCTGTATCTGAAATCACTCAATATCTTTAATGGCAACTACAGTTGGAATTGTGAAGACTTAGATCAATATTTACATACAAATTATCTGCATTGTGCTGCAGGTCATGGGCAGAGCTGAAGGTGAAACGTGTTTCATTGAAATATAGTTAATCTGACTTAGTGAGGGCTGAAGGTTGCTCATTTATAATTTAAATTATCCACAAGATGAATGGAAGCGCAAAACTAATCTCAAGCAAAATGTGAGAAGTCTGGCTAATCTACTGCATTCCTATCAGCACATTGCCTCTGAAATTCTGAAAAACTGATAACAAGGTCCTATATGTTTAATGAAGATGTGGCTTGTGCCTTTGTGTTATGAACAAAATCCACTTACAAGCTTTATTATAAATAAAGGGTCAGAACAGGCAGAATAGTGGCAATGGCAGCCAGGAGTATCAGAGGCAAAACACTAGGATAATCCAAATCTGTAGCAGGGGGGATTGAACGATTGGCAAACGGTATCCAAGGGGAAAGGCAAGAGTGAGAGTCCAGCAGCAGGCAAGGTCAAGAACGATAATCCAAAACAGAAAACACAGAGAACATGACGGGCTTACAAAGGAACAAACACAAGGTACATACACAATGTATATATATATATATTTTTATGAGATTGATATCTGCATTCATTAAAACGCTACATAAAGTGTGGCTTTATACAGTATATTTCTGGCTGTCACACCAGACTGAGGAGACTATATAAGTTTATTCAGACTTCAACATAGGCATCAAGCAGGTAAGTAAAGCAGGTAAATAAACATAGATTTCGGTTCGGAGCTCCAGTCTCGAACTTTCTATTAGCATTCAGGTAAGGGAAAGGATACTTAATCTCACTGTCCATAGTCGCTCACAGATAGTAGTCACAAACAAACTTCACGGCTTAGGCAGATCAGACGGGAGACCATCATATGGAGGTAACCTTGAGCTCAGGCGACGAGTGAACACTGTTTGAGCGTTTTTGAAGGGTGTGTGATTGCGTGCAGGTGTTTGTGATCAGAATTCAGGTAATGGTAACGCGTGAACTCGGATCCAGATGGGTGTGACTGCATGACATTGGCATTACAAAACACTTCTTAACTAATATTTATAGGCAATAATGTCTTACTTATTCTTACTCTGCTGAAGGCCAAACCCAGTCATCTGTCATTTTTTTTCCATCTCTCTTACAGACTTTTTATGACAATTATCTATATTTGCAGAACACAATCCAATCGAATCAGAGCAGACACTGTAAGCTTTTTTCTGGCCCTGCAACTAGTTTCTCAAGCATGAAACATCACAGTTTAGGCACACATTTTTGATCGCATCTTATTCAATAAAATGTATTTAAGCAAATTTCTTAGCTGGTGAAAAATCTTTAGACCACAATGTAAGGCAAGGAAAGGAAAGGCTCATTTTTTCTCACTGAAAATAAAAGACAGAGATGTGTGTTGAGTGATGTAGGATGTCAGATGACTTTTGTCTTTTCCCAGAACCTTCCTTATGTAATCACCTCATGCAACTCTGTGATGATGATTTAGACTGATGAGTGATGCAATGTTTGAGAAACCGCAAAGCTCTTTAAAAAGAAACTGAACCTCTCCGTCATTAGTCTCTTGAGCATGATGATCTTCCTTTGCTTCTCAGACATTCTATTTGATGACATTTTCTGAAATCTCTTTGATTTCAACCCAAGGACTATATGGACTGACAGGAAGAGCCAATATAATAGGTTCAAAGAAATAAAGAGCTTACTGGAGGTTTTTTTATTAGCTTCTTTTTTCTGATCTATCAGCTAATGAAATTGATGCAGCTTTATGTAGCCAAACACCATGCATTTCAGGTATTTAATAAATAATACGTGGAATGACTAAACGACTAAATCTCCCATTAGAAAAAAAATACAATTAATAGCTCTGACATAAAAACACAATAAAATATACATGTTAAAATGATTGAAAGAAAACCAACTAAAAGGGGTTGTACATCTAGCATATTTCAATGTAATTAAGAAACTCAAGTTCACCAAGTGTTACTGGTATTAATTCATTAGGCAGGGAAACATCTCAAGGGAATGTTTTATCAAGATTTATACTAGGCAGAGAATTTTCATTACTCTACCCCTAATCCTAACTGAATAATACATTTATGAGGCTAGAAGCACATTATTATGCATCTAAGTAATCCCGGAATACTCAGTTCTATTTCACAGCTCCCAGTTAAGTAAGGTTAATACATTATTCCCATTTGTAAATTTGGCATGGGAAGTCCCAAAAATGACTTTATGAATCATTATTTGAAATGGCTCAATGTATTTTAAATTAATGGTAGATTATGTCTGCACAAAATCTAATAGTGGAATCAGAATCGAGAAGTAGATACACTCTGGATGGAGTGTAATCATTTGTTGACAATTACATGGTTTAATGAGTCACTTAAACAATATGATTTAATCAGGCCTAAAATAATAATGCTTTAGAGACATTATTAGGGCTGTCAAATTAGCATGTGAATTTAGTACAACTAATGCATATCTCACCTTTTTGTAAATTCTGTAATAAGAGCTTGTGTTTAATATTATGGAATTAAACATATGCATTGAAATGCAATATTACAACAACTGACAGGTGAAGTGAATAACATATATATTGTTACAATGGCACCTGTAAGGAGGTAGAATATATTACTTTGTTTAATAAGCAGGAAGAATTGCAAAGCAAAAAGATCAAAAGTGACTCTGACAAGGGCCAAAGAGTAAAAGCAAGACAACTGGGTCAGAGAATTTCCAAAATGACAAGTTCCTGGTTTACAGTGGTTAATATCTAACACAAGTTGTGCAAGGAAGAACAACTGAACTGGCATCATAGTCATGGGCACCCAATGCTCATTGACGTACTGCAGAGGGAGTACAGAAAGAGTACAGAAAACCATACTTGAGTAAAAGTACAAATTACTTACTATAAAAATTACTCCATTACAAGTTACAAGTCACCAATTTCAAGTATCCTATTTTAAAAGAACTTGAGTATTTTACTGGTAAAGTTACTCGTAAAGTAAAATAGGCTCAAAGAACACTAAGAAATGTGAAAAAACAAGAACAACAGTGCTCTGCATTTAACCCATCCAAGTACACACACAGCAGTGAGAAATGATCAACCACACATACACACACACACACCGTGAACCCCCGTTCTTGGCCACAAAGAAGAAGCTTGAGGCAGCTGGTGATGTAGAAGGGGTGATGAAACCTTTCAGGAAGAGACAGAGGATAGACCCGACCTTTGGGAAGTTTAGCATTTGGTATGAGCTCTATTTCACAATCCCAATGACGATGGGGTGGTAATTTCGTGGTAGCTTTTACTAAACACATCCATGAACTCATGGTACTCACGTGGACTCTCTCATGGTGGACTCTCTATGGTGGTGGAGCAGCATTTCAGTTCAGGTAGCTGTGATTTAACACAAGGAATTAGACAGTTGCTAATACATTGTTCACTCCATTGCATGATTTCACCTGTTCTCCAGTTTATGTTGGGATGATGCTGAACAAGCCACGGTCGACCCAACACCAAATCTACTGAGGCGTCGCAGAGTACCAAGAATGAGATGGTTTCTCGATGCAGACATCCTATTTGTGGCATCACAGGTGTGGTACATTGATTGACCGGCTTCTTGTCCAGTAAGTTGCTTTGAATGGTGGTTATCTGATAACTCGTGGCATTTCTTTTACAGGTGATATGCAGACTGTCTAAGCACTTGGAGGAAATAAAATTTCCTTCTGCTCATGAATCAACCATAGCCGATACATAATGTTCATGTTTGTGTGAAATAATTTTTACAGTGATCAATGATATTACGTTAGTTGATGGTTTAATGAAGTCAACACTCACCAGTTCCTGTAGTGGGTCGGATAGGACAGTTCCGCTTGAAATGAGTGGAAGCTCCACAATAGAAACAACATCGTTCCTCTCTCCGTCTATGTCTTTCAGTGACGTTTAGACTCATTTAAAGTAATATATTCATCTGGTTTTAGCCACGTTTCTGTGAGCAGAAACAGAGCAAATCTAGCTTATGATCTATGATCAAATCATTTACAAAAGTCATTTAGTAGAAAGAGACCTGATATTCAGTAATCCAAGCTTAATTATTTGTTTCTCTGTATTATAAACAGCTTACATTTTTTGAACATCAATTAAATTGTTACTCTTAATTTGTTTGGGATGTTGTTTGTATTTTCTAGTTCGGGGAACAGA
>JAUMHI010000061.1:19066684-19080846 GCA_032359435.1 Enteromius unitaeniatus
AACTGCACATTCCAGGGTGGCCTTTTATTGTGGGCAGTATAATGTACACCTGTGCACTACTCATGATGTCAGATCAGCATCAACTCTTCTGAACAAACACATGGCTTTCTGAAATCTTATCTATTTCTCATGAGATTTTTAGCACTGTTCAAAGGATAAGAAAGAAGAATTTACTGTATGCTAATGATTATTTGATTTATTCATGATATCAAATTATAATTTGCCCCATAATTTCAGACTGTGTCTATTGGCTATAATAACCACTTATCCAATAACTGCTACTCAGTTACATCTTTACTATATATTTTTGTATTTATATGATATTGCTTTTTTCAAGGCTAGCCTGAAAAAGTAGGTGATAGATGATTAGCATTTTGGGGGGGAACCTTGAAGAGCGTATAAATGCTTCTATTACTGTTAGCTCCTTTGCTACTAATTATTTAACATCACCTGGATTCCTATTCATTCTTGCCAGCGAATTCCCTGGAGAAGATGCTGCAGGAAAGATCAGGCCTTGAGCACTTCTGAATTGCCCCAAAGTAAATACTCATATGCCAGGTGGTTAGCTGCGAGTGCCAAACATCCAGACAGGTCCTCTGCTCTGAAGCAGGACTCCCGGCCTGAGCAATGTATCGAGCAAAACAGCTGTCAGGCTCTTAGAAAATGCTGATATTAGAAGTGTGCACCCTGGGAGGACTTGAAAGTAGGCCTCATGTAAAGGTTTCTTCCACGTTGCTTAAGGCAGGGTAAGGGATGAGAACAGCAGACATCTCTCATGTGGAGATTCAGCACTAGCCTCAGGTGTGGGACTGCTTGACCACTGTACATCAGAAGAAAACTGACAGATTTTACATCAGGCCAGCCCGATTTTGCGAGGTGGCTAATTCATACGGATTCTCATAGCTGTTAAGAAGCAGAAGGACAAAGAGGGTAAGTATAAACAGTCAGAATTTATTAAACATTTAATTGAAAGCACAGAGGAATATGCAGATGAGCAGGTGAAGTTCACAGGTAACTATAACTTTGAAATAGCTGAATAGCGAGTCCACTTTGCATAAACGAGCTCAGACACTGGGTGTTGTGAGGTGTGTGGTTATATATGGTTCTAAATAAGCGTGCTGACTGAATCTAGGTCGAATCCTACCCGTGAGTGGGGTTTAGACAAGTTGGACAAAATCATATGAGTGAGGTTGTATGATTTCATACGAATTAGCCACCTCAGACAAATTCCTTCTCTGTGAAAGTAAAGTACGGAAACACAAGCAGAATGCTGTTTACCATTGAGCTGAGGAATAAATTAAGTTCATGGCTAAAAATATGGGGACACCTGCTCATTGACAGAGCCAGAACTTTCTAGCTGTTTCCCATAATGCATTGCATCCATCCCCAAATGTCTGCTTCAACTCTTAAAAAATTGTGGCAATCTAGGCATGTAGCAGTTTGTGGTCAAATATAGTATGCAAAAAATTACAGCTCTTTTGTTGCATGCTGAGCATTTGCAAACATTTATTGGTACAACAACAAACGGGGCAACAGAGACAAAGGCAATAGAATAAATCCAGAAAGTTACCTCCACAATGATGAGCGAATAAACATACAAGTCAGGTGCTTAAATACAAGACAAAATGGGCGGAGGAAAAATTGGCAGTCATGACAACAAACAAGGTGGGCGGAGTTCATTGCAATGAGTCCAGACATGAAAACAGACAAAAAAACACACAGTCTATGAAGCGCTGGAATGTCGTCCAGTGGCCTGAACTGGCACATCCAGCCTGGCTGTTATAGCATTACATTTATTCTGCAGAACATTATTTATTTAAAGTTGAAGTGTGCAATCATTTCTAATTTTAAACACCTTCTTCCAACTTAGTGTAACCCTGTAAAGCCTGTACTGTACAGTAACTTACATGCCATCCAAGTTATACATTTTATTACTTCATGCATTATTTGACTGCTTAAAACCCATGCCCTTAACATGGCTAGATTCAGGCCTCATTCAGGCCAGCCCAGTCCTGAATGGCACTCCAGCATCAGGCAAACTATGTGTCTGTGTCTCTCTGTTTTCATGCCCGGACTCATTCCTGTGAACTCTTGTCTTCGCCCCTCTTATGTGTTGTCATGGTTGCTCATTCTGTCTCCACCCACTGATCCAGTGTACTTAAACCCCGGATGTGTTTGTGTCATCACAGTTCATTGTACTGTCTCCCTGTCGTGTTTTCATTTGTGTAATCATTGTTGTTTTGGATTTATCGACCTTGCCTGTATATTATAAAGTTCATTATAATTAGAACCCAATACCTGACACAGACTTGTCACTAGCTTGAAAAGAATCTAAGAAGCAAAAAACACATAAACACACTTTAACTTAGGCTGTCAATGGGGAAAGTTGATTATCACTGAGATGGCAAAATCACTCTGCAGCTGTTGAGAAGTGGTAACTATTATATTGTGACAACATACAGAAGTCGACAAGCTCTTGGTACGTTAATGAGTTAGAAGAACGTGTGCCATGCTTAACACACCCAGCTATAGCCTGATAATGATACATATTTTATTCATGCAGCAAAAGTGCATACCAGGATGCCATTTCAAGGCGTTTACGAAACATAAGCACTTTATTTTTAGTCAACTTAACTGCCCTTGTGCTCTCTTTATTATTGTAGACAACGTGACTGCACCTTTGTTGTATTTTTATGGCATCTTTGTCAGACACTGCAGTTAAGCCTAGGCTTTGAGCTGTTTATTTTCTAAAAAACATGAATTGACTCTCTGGTTAGGGATGCAGAGAATGTTGGAAACATGGAAGAATCTTCGGCCGAAGATTGTTTCCTGCTACTGTTCTTAAGGGATGCAGGTAATCCACCTTTGTATTACCTTGTCTTAAATAAAAGAGCATGTAGACATTCATACACCCCCAGCTTCAAACTTAATATTTCATTTTAAAGTTTAGAATCATATGTTAAAAAGGTATATTTGTGTATACAAAATCACTCGCAACTCAATTATTAGATTAGTAGTCCACATGCAATATGTTCTTTTTCATTTGCAACTTTGCATGCAATTAATGCAAAGTGCTTAAGGGAAATGCATAACTATTAAGTGTTTATACACTCTAGAACTCTTTTTTGACATGAAGTGCCATTTTTCTTGTTAATCACTGTGCACATCTACCCAGCCCACCTAGTGCGAGAAGCTGGACTCTATTTCCCAGCATGCATCGTTAAATGAATAAATTATGCAGATTATTACAGCTGTATTTTAGCTGCACCGTTTAACTTTACATACAGTACATGTCATAAATGAATAAATCAAGACTGATTATAAGAAAAAGAAAAGATTACTGGAAGTGGTAGTTTGATATTCAGCCTGTGTGTATAAGTGTAACGCCGTAGGCGTTCCAGGGTTTGTGTTTTTTGTCTGTCTTAGTCTCCCCCGTCCTTTGTCAGATTTTGGTTTAGTCCTGTCTTGTCTCTAGTTAGTTTCTCCCTGTTTAGTTCATTAGTCGATTGTCTTCACCTGTGTTTTTCAGCAGCCCTCACTCTTTGTAATCAGTCTTTCTGTATTTAAGCCCGTTGTATTTTGAGTTCTAGTATGTCGTGTTAATGTCGCTGGATGTCATGTTGCGTTGCTGCCCCGTCAGCCTTTATGTTCCGTGTTTTTGAGTTAATAAATGTTTTGCATTACTACCTCATTGTCTCCGCCGCTCCTTGCCCAGCTGAGAAGCGCACGCATTCACCAGCGGACCGTTCCCGTGACAGTTACGGTTAGTTGGAATTAATTGCGATTAATTTTAGAAAAATATGCGATTATTTAGTTTATTTTTTCCAATTGATTGACAGCATTAATATATATATAAATATGCGTGTGTTCTGTGTATATTTCTTAAGTATATATAAATACACACACATTCAATATATACATATTTTGAAAATATTTACATGCATATACATACATTTATATTATTATATTTTATATTAAAAATAAAATCTTTTTTTACTAGAAAAAATAAACGTTTAATTACATTTTATATATATATATATATATATATATATAAAATCAACAATTAAGCGCAAAATACAATTTCTTCAATAAAATGTTCTCATTCACTGGCATTTTTTGGACCCGTGTGCTACATCTCCTCTGAGAGCAATTATAAAACACCCTAAAGCAGCTTATATCTCTCAGTACCAGTTATTTAAATGTACTGATTTGTGTGTGTTTATCTACTCTTGGCTGGATGGGACTCTGTTTGCTGGAGGTGAGGAATGAATGAGAGGGAAGGGAGAATAAATGATGGATGAAAATCGAGGCCCCATGTTACCACACACACACCTTTCTTGCCTGATCATTGTCTTCGATCTGGCCCAGATCTCTGCCGCTGGCCTGAGCGATCCTCTTCCCCGAGACCAGGTTTCCCACCATCACAGAGGCGGGTCCAATCTCTGCAGGTGTGAGCAGAGGAGGATCATCACAAACAAATAACAGACAACACACACAGCTTTTCTGACAGTTCTAATTTCGTACGACATCCGAGGTGACCTTGCTGCAGACAGACCTGGCTGTTTCTGTCTGGGTTTGGGCAGATTGGTGACGCAGGTGTGAGGGCACATTAGGACGTTACAGGGATGCAGGGAGCCTTCCAAAAACAGCTGCTTGGTCTCCGACAGGTGAATCCCTCCCAGAGGAGTTTTGGGAAGGGTGTTTGCGGGCACCAATGCCAAGCAAAACACCCCGACATTGTGGATGCTGTCTATAGCCTGCAGAAAGAGACGTATTGGATTGTCAGGTGAGGTTTAAAAATAGAGTTCGCAAGGAGCCGAGAAGAGGCTGCCAGCTGAGATCTGATGCAGCCGCTGACCTTTACCGATGCCTCAGGGAGAACCAAATTACCAAACGGGAACTTAGGAAGTGGAAGGAAAAAATACCATATTTGCGAGATTAATGACCTACAACAAAAGAGTGAAACGGAACCGTCTGGGTATGTGGAAACGAAGGGCAGCTCGCGTGCCTGAGTGCATCTCGTTATTTTCACATACCGGTAAAGACTCCTTAAGTGCCGCAGTAGCGAGATCTCTAATTCATTTTAGATGGTGACTGGAGTTATGCAGCGATTGAGATGACTCCCGGCAAGGGTGGGTATTAAAAGAACAAATACCTGCAGCACACGACTCATCCACTGGAAGCTGTCCTCTTCTGTGGAGTCCGGCCGCTGCTCGGCTACAACCACAATTCTCTCGTCATGCAGAACCGTCACAGAAAATACAGCTATCCTGAAATAGAGATTCAGAAAAGCATTCAGATTCAGAGCCTGAAAATTCATGAATTCAAATCATGAACTGCCCATGTTAGTGACTGGGATATATTGAACAATATTATTATTATAATGAATCATATAGTAATTAAATAATTGTTACGGTTAATAATTACATATTTATAATTAATTAACTGTAATAATTATTAGAATTATCCCAATTAATTGTCATTAATATATAGTGCCCTCCACTAAAATTAGCACCCTTGGTAAATCTGAGAAAAGATGGCTGTGAAAATAAATCTGCATAAGAGAAAGAGTGTATTTTCAGTGTTGCTGAAATAAAATAACATTATACTTTTTTAATATTATTAATATTATTTCTTTATTATTTACATTATTGTTATTATAAAGTAATAAAAGTGTTTTTATAGTCTTAGTAGAGCTACATTAGATTATTACTGTAACATTGTGGTTTAGCACACAGTGTAAAGGTCTAAGAAAACCGATAAACAAAACCCGAGGTAATTTCAGAGACAACTAAAACAGAACAACTCAACAGCAACACGCAGGGTCCAGGCTCTTGCTCCTGCCGCCTCAGCGGGTGTTGAATCCATTTAATTTGCACTCTGCATGTCCACAGCAAACAAGCACATGTGCTATATACACTGCTCAAAAAAAATCAAGAGAACACTTAAATAACACGATGTAACTCCAAGTCAATCACACTTTGACTTGGAAGCAACACTGATTGACAATCAATTTCACATGCTGTTGTGCAAATGGAATAGACAACAGCTGGAAATTATAGGCAATTAGCAGGACACCTCCAATAAAGGAGTGGTTCTGCAGGTGGTGACCACAGACCACTTCTTAGTTCCTGTGCTTTCTGGCTGATGTTTTGGTCACTTTTGAATGCTGGCGGTGCTTTCACTCTAGTGGTAGCATGAGACGGAGTCTACAACCCACACGAGTGGCTCAGGTAGTGCAGCTCATCCAGAATGGCACATCAATGCAAGCTGTGGCAAGAAGGTTTGCTGTGTTTGTCAGTGAGACCATATGGTGGTGCGGTTGGCCTTGGGTTCCTCCTCCTCCCAGGTATTGTAGGGAGGTCATACAGACACATGGAGGCCACACACACTACTGAGCCTCATTTTGACTTGTTTTAAGAACATTACATCAAAGTTGGATCAGCCTGTAGTGTGTTTTTCCACTTTTTTTTCCCACACAATTTTTGTGTGATTTTGTTGTCAGCACATTTAACTATGTAAAGAGCAAAGTATTTAATAATATTAATAATATTTCATTCATTCAGATCTAGGATGTGTTATTTTAGTGTTCACTTTATTTTTTTGAGCAGTGTATATCACCTGTTCTTTGATGACAAAAAAATAATACGCTTTCTTTGTTTTAGTTGTGTTCGTACCTGCCCCTGTACACAAACTTCATAGGCTCCACCGCCAGCGCTGTTGCAACGATATCATCAGCGTTGTGTCTCCGTCCGCTCACCACCATCAGCCCATCCATTTTTCCAGAGACAAACACCAGCCCACCCGGGCCTATGAAGCCCAGCAGCCCTGTCCGAGTGAAGGGGTACTCGCTGATAGGAGCCCCAGTGCTGGTCATGGGGAAAACCTGACAGCAAAACAAAAGCCAAAGTTTAGATTTCCTCTAGAATCTAGGTTGATTGGTTGACAATTTAAATTTAAACGCCTAGAATTAATATAGCTGAACAGATTTAGACTTCATAAATGACAGAAATCTAGAAAAAGTAGTTAAAAGTGCCCAAGAGTTGCCGTACATCTCTTTATTTTATTCAGAGGCTACAGTGAAAATGTTCAATATTTTGCAAGCACACAGTTCAATTAAATGTCTTTTGACATAAACATGTCTTTTAATTAAATAATTTTGGTAGCTAAAGAGTTTTGAAGAGTGAAACTTTTGTGTCACTTAGTCATTTATTTATTGCAGTCGGTTTCCACATTTCTGAGGAAGAAATACTTGTATCTTAAATTTCTTTGCAATTTTAACTTCTTATCTATCAACTGAGTTTCTCATAATTGCAAAAAATGCAATTGTATATATTACAATTACGATATTAACTTAATATTGCAAGTCGTAATTGATACTTAATATCTCAAAATTGCAACTTCGTTTCTTACAATTCCAACATTCTCTCAACATCTCCAACAATTCCAACATTCTCTCAACATCTCTCAAATGCTACTTTTTCTCACAATTGTGATTTCAGATTTGACAACTGTAACTTACAACTGCAACTTTATTTCACTTAATTGCAAAGTTAAGCACAAAATTGCAAATTAATATCTCAAATTTTCGCATAAACACCTTATCATCACACGATTGCGACTATTTTATATTGTGTCATTTTATTAACTTGTTATCTTACAACTTGGACTTCATTTCTCATAGTATGACTTTGTATCTCACATAAAAATTTTTTGAAACTTAATCTCAATACTAACCGTTTTATTGTTTAGGTTAAAACACTGAGTGAAAACAGTCTTCAGATATCTGTGTAAACTGGCCTTGAGAAAATTCCCTATTCATTATTTCAGAGCAATTTAACAAACATGCCAAGGAAAAGGCTTTGATCGGAGCACTTTAGCATCTGTTCGAGCAGAGGTCTGGGGATTCTGGGTAGGAGAATCCGCCTAACTACAGCCAAATCGATCTCGCTCTGATAGGACACAAACCTCAAAGGTGTTTTTTGTCATGCCCGAGAGCCCATAATATGACATTCCCGTGGCGATGGAACACACACACAGCTCTCCGATCTCATCTGTTCGGCACAGCTGAGGAACTCCCTCTGGTTTGACCACACACATCAGAGCTGCACATACACAACATCAATAAACACATTACGCACTTTATGAAGCAGTAAATACAGCAAGCAGAGAGAGGCATACACAACACTCTCCTTTGATGGCATTACCACTAAACGTACAACAATGTATACGAAGCCACATTTTAGACTTTCCCAGAATAATTAACGCATGTACATATGTGTACCTCCTGGCATCACAGTGCCCACATCCTGTACAGTGAGTACGGAGAGACGCTCTTCTGAGTCCACTCGGATGACACCGTAGCTCAGACCCTGCATAGACAGCACTCCTCGACCCGGAGGCTGGTTACTGTCATCTGTAGGCCTAAGATGGGAAATAAAATACCAGATTAGAACAATAAATAGATCAAACTAGATCAAAAAAGTTAGTCAAGACAAACTTTAGGCTGGCTTGAGAAAGCCTAGCCTGAAAATTTAAAGAAGTTGTAAAAGCCTTAAGTTTGAAAATTTAGATAGTTGTTGATAACATGTTTCTGGCATAATAAGCAAGATTAGCTTGTATATTGCTAGCATGTTTCTAGCATGTCGCTACCATGTCTGCAGCACAATTAGCATGTTACTAGCATATTTAGCTAGCATGACAAGCAAGTTACTAGCATCTCGTTAGCATAGATAATAGATAAATAAATAGATAAACATAATTATTTTACAGTGTCTTGTATGCAAACCTGAAGAAGAAGCTGATTGGTCCAACTAGTTTTGATGAAGAAGAAGCTGATTGGTCCACTTAGATCTGACAGATAAGGCTTGGCCCTGCTCACACATCCTGTACTATCCCCTAACGTCCAAATAATGCCCTCGTATTGACTCTAATGCAATATAAACCATAGGAAGAAGTTCATTGGTCCAACTAGCTCTGATGAAGAAGGCGATTGGTTCAACCAGATCTGATGGACAGCACTAAGCCCCTCCCACACATAATGTCCTCTAAAAGACACCCGTATGAGCTACCAGAGATTCTGGCAAGGTATAGCAGGCTTCATTTGAGTGAAATACTTAAAACAGGGTGTGCCGATGAAGTATGCTGGAAATAAAATCTTGGTTCCAAAACTAGTGTGCTGCCTTGCTGTCTGCACACTGCACAGGAACATCACAATAAACTGATGTGGAAATCACTGGCTCCAACAGTATCTGATTGACCCTTTTATTTTTTTATACTGTATATAGAAGCATATTGGATAATTGCACAATTTTTTCTAAAAATTAAGTATCTAAGAAGGTGGCATAATGTTTTCCTCTAACAGCCATTGTCGTGTGTGTACATACTATTTGATGCTTAAAATTGCTGTCTAGGTAGGCAACTCATTAAGTTTTGGAGCAGAGCAAAAGTGCAGAAATTTTGGACCATCCAAAGCTGAAATGAAAATGAGATATAACGAGGAAGGAAATTATTACCAGAGCGAGAAATATTCTGTAAACCACATGGGCCAAAGCAAATGTGTGCGAAAGGGTGAAAAATGAGGTTACGATTAGTTTGCTCTGTAAATCCACAAATGACGATGACGCAACTTCTTCGATGACAGAAACAGCGCAATTGCGTATCGTCGGACGCCTTTGAATCAACTTTTCCCCCCTGACTTCACTAGACAGTGATGTTTTCATCTGTGACACCAAGCTCTATTATTAGCTTTCAATTCATTTCAATTTTTGTTAAAATTCATACAAGCTGTTCTCGTCCTCAAATTGTCGTGACAGAGAGAGAGAAAGAGAAGGTCTGTAAAAACGTCCAGCGATTGAGTTAATCCTGTGGAATGAAAACCATATGCTCTGCGTTCTGTCACGGGTTTGATTCGGTCACAAAGCAAAGATGTCAGGACTATTCAGGGCTGTAATTATGGAGGCAGCCTAAAAAAACAATTTTTGGAAAATTGCATTGAAGACATATACAGGCTTTGGTAAAGCTCTCTCGATGAACCATCAACTTCAATCTGTCTGACCAACAGAAAAATGGTTTGTGTCCATATTTCTGTCATTTTCCCCTATTTTTTAAGGGCTTGTGAAACTCATAAAAGCGGGACAGAAAGATCTAAATGTTCTGGATTGAAAAGTGAGTTTATGAACACGAGCTACAGGGGAAGTGAATGGTCAACGTGTCACCTCCTGATGGCCACGGTGAGAGCTTCGGCTGAGCTGGCACATGGACAGATGACCTCTGGCCGCAGACCTTTACTCTGGAAGACATTGAGGAATGCGTCACATGATGAGATGGACCCTGCAAAGAACAAAAGAGAACATTACATACTATACTGTGATGTGTCTTGTGTGACATTTAAAACAGTTCTCACCTTTAGATGGTTTCTAACTCTGAAGGGTACAATGGGAGCAGTTTTAGGAGGCCATGTTGTATAAATTTGTAACATTTTTCTCTCCTGAAGACTAGTTTTTAGCTTTTATGTACCAAAGCATTTTTCATGGCCAGCCTTAAGGTGTGTTCACACCAGACGCGAATGAAGCATCAATCACGAGTGATTTACATGTTAAGTCCATTCAAAGACGCGATTAGACATCCTGCGGCGCGAATTGTGCGTTTGACGTGTGATTCACACGAAACGCTCAAGTTGAAAAATCTGAACTTTGGCGAAAATTAGTGCTGCGTTTACCAATCAGGAGCTTGCTCTAGTAGTGACGTTATACTAGCAAGCGGAGGCAGAATTCCGAAACTATGGAAGACAAAATCATTGTCGCTGTATGATACATATTCGTACTTAATAAAAACAGGAATAAAAAGGAAATACATAATAGATTCATTAAACCAGAGATTTACCATGAGATATACCCAAAACGAATTTTACCTCCTCCTGTTTAACCACTACAGAGACATCAGGAGGCAGCGGCAAGTGTCAAGAATTACTAGCCGTGGTGAGGCTGCCCTCGGCGGATACATGAGCACTAAGCACCCAGTGTTCACGTGGAGCTCACGGCTCCGAAATCGGCGAAGCAAACTTTTAAATAGGCGCTCTCTTTTTTTAAAAAAAAGCAGACTTGTGTTTTAAACAACTGCATTCTCACCTGAAATACTCTTAAAACTATATTTAAAAAATATTTTGAATGTTTTCCCCTCCACCAACGCAGAGACTGGAGCCGCCTACGCGCGAATGAAGCGAATTGTATGAGCGAATGAAGCGAGTAAATTCAAAATGTTCACGCGCCTAACTACGATTTATTCGCACAATTCACGCTAAAATCAGTACAACAAATATTATGGCAATTTCTATAAGTGAAAATATTGAAATAATATGATACCACTATGTATTATGCATTGCATTAATTATATTTTCAGTACACAACAGATATATAACAAATATTATCAGTAACACTTTACAACATAGTTAAGATGAACTAAGAATTAACAATACTTCTACAGCATTTATTATAATTTTTTTGTTAATGCTAATTTCAGCATTTAATAATACATCATTAAAATTACAGGTTGTTTTTGTTAATATTAGATAATGCACTATGAACTAACATGAACTTGTATTTTCGTTTATTTAAGATTAAGATTAAACACTGTAATAAATATATTGTTCATTGTTTGTATATTAACTAATTTTAACAAATGGCACCTTATTGTAAAGGTTTACATTATTATCAATACATAAAATATGTATTTTCCTTTATTTAAAAAAAAAAAAGAAGTAAAAATATGAATTTTTGTAAAAGTTACTTAAATGTTCTTGGACTAGAAAATCATCCTTGCATTATAAATGTTCAGCTACACAGCACATCAATATCTTCATCTTAAAAGACCATAAAACATTTAAATTTTTTCCCTCCATACGACCCCTTAAAACAGTTTAGCTTCCTGAATTTTCCATCAGAAACTTATTTACTATCTCTTACTGGCATTTCCATTGGCATTTATATGAAATAGGCAGCAGAAGAGCGTTTTGTCCTTTAGTGTGCCCATTTGTGTATTATTTATCTGTATACGTAAGGAAATGGCTTCTGGGCATCATCTATCCTGACTCATCTCTTCTATGAGTTATAATCCCAGGGGCCAAATATGAGCATATACACATTTACATTAGACACTTATGAATGATGCTTTTAGCTTGTTCAGGTTGCTGGGTGTGTAAATAGCTGCTTTTTTTACTGTTAGAAGAACATGTTAAGAAACACACAGGTGTGAGAGGAAAGGAAAAGGGAAGAGTTAAAACCCTAGCTCAACTCACATGGGTTGGATCCATCGGCCACCACCAGCATGCGCAGGGAGCTCAGGTTGACGTCTCTCTGATCTCTGTGAGCGACCAGAGCCCAGTGCATATCCCTGGACTTCACACAAGCGACTTTAGCTGCGCGCAAACACACAAAATATCACAAGAATGGCCATATTGGACACATCCAAAATCATATCAAATTACACTGTCCCTGACATATGACTAATTCATGAAACATGAGCAGAACGAATTTCTGAATAAATATTTCATAAAGCTATCAACGATGTAGGCTCCCTGCGAGGATTTACAAATGATTTATACAGAAATTTGAAATTTGTTTATACTTTATCTCAAATTACCAGTATATATCCAGTACATCACGTTCAAATTTTAGGCACAAAAAGACATTTTGAAACATGCATACACATGTATTTCATAAAGAGAGTTGAAATACGCTACCCTATTAGTTGTTATTAATATTATATTGCTTATATTGTAATATATTTCATTATTTTTCTGTTAATATTTTGTCATAAATACTACATTTTTGTTACTTGTAATTGGGAAGCTAGGTCGATTTTCTTAATGACGGCACAAAAAACATAACTATTATTTAAATGAATCATTTAGTCAAACACCGGGTGCATAAATAGCAAAAAAATACTACATCCTTCTGTGTTTGGTTCAATTAATTGGACTAGTTTTTATGCAAAGAATTATATATTATCTGACTTGGTGTAACTTTTTTATTGCAATTGGATGTAGTGTAAACACTGACTGACAGACCTTTGTATTGACACACTTTTTGGATCCAGGACAAAGGGTTGACCTTCATCAGGGAGTATGGGATGCTGATTACATGCATCATGTTCATGACACTCTGAGGAAACAGGAAGTGAAATATTAACACCCTAAATGTGGAACATATGATTTTATTTTTACAATTTTGTTTTTTCAAAAGCCTGACTTACGGTTAGGATGCCGTGCCACAAACCCACATCTTTTTTAAAGTCCAATACATTCACTATGATTTCAGCTGAAAGACAAAGAGAGAACACAGATTTACAGCATGATTGTCTGAAAAGGGAGATTTAAGCACAATGGACTGACTGAGAGGTATAACGCGTTGCATGTGTGTGTTGGACTCACCCTCTGTGTATCCACAAGACTGTGTTAGGGCCTGGCAGTGTGTAAGAAGTGCGATCCGTGTCACCGTCACACCCAAAACACTCCCATCTTTACAAGTCTTATACTGGAATAGACAAAATAAACACAAAAATGTCATAAATGTCAATTATTAAGACATCAATCTTTTGGTTTGGATAACGGTTAGTGCACTACTTTAAGGATGCATGTCAAAAGTACTGGGCATATTTAAACATAAAATAAAAATTAGATTGAATATTTTGCTATTTTTTTATAAGGCAATCTGATTTACATTATTACATAGTTTGACATTTTATATATATTTACAGTATATATAAAAAAAGCTGTCATCTGATAAATGGCATCCAAAATAAAAGTATTTATTTACATATCATATGTGCACTCATACTCATACGTACATTTATGATGTATATATAATACATACAGTATTATATTTTGAAAGTATTTACATGCATATGCATTTATATTCGTATATTATATATTATACATAAATATATATTTTAATTTAGTCTTTTTTTTTTTTTAAATGCATGTGTTTGAAAAAAAAAATATATATATATATATATATATATATATTACATACATATATACTAATTATACTCAGCATACACAAGTATGTTACGTATACAAATAATTCAAACAAAATTACTATAAAATAATAAAATTATTACTATTACAAAATCACAAATATAATAATATAATTCATATTAAATAA
>JAUMHI010000061.1:19080946-19091854 GCA_032359435.1 Enteromius unitaeniatus
TGAGAAACACAGGTGAACGGAATCAACTAATCAAACCTAATCCCCGGAAACACCAAATAAGGACAGGACTGAACCAAGAAATACAAAGACAGGGGGAAATCAAGACAGACCGACATGAAACGCCACAAAGACAGACATGGAACATGACATTCAGCTGGAGAAAAAAATGCCAACCTCTTTTTTCAGATGTTGCCATGGTGACTGCGCTCCATTGATAATGGCTTTTTAGAGTCGCAGTGTACACGCTTAACTTTAGTCTTTAGCTTAACTAGAGTTAGTCTACTCAGAGTTGATTGACCTTACTCAGATCAGCTGTTCTGAAATCGAAAACTCTGAGTTTTTAATCTCTGGGTTGATCAACTCAGAGTTCAAGTTTAAACTCTGAGTTGAACCTCCATTCTGAAACAGGCCCCAGCTTTCCACGAACTGTGTGTGTGTGTGTGTGTGTTTATGTCTGTTTTCATTCATCGACTGTCATTCAGTACTCATGTCTCCACCCTATTTTTAATTTTAATCTAATGTGATTAAAATAATCACATTAATCTGCCCATTACAGGCAATATTTTACACTTATTCCTTGAAATATGAAAACAAATATAGGATAAAGCAATGACTCTATGGCTCAAATCTATTATTTAAGTGCTAAATGCTCACTAATTAACTAAAATGACACAGCGCTAGCTAATTAACTCAAAAAACATAGCATGATAACAGCAGGAACTTAACGTAGCATTTGGAACATTTTAGAAGTGTCATAAGATTTGAATGTGAATATGTTTGGAGCTGTACAGCCTTCAGGAAGAGAAAACAAACACCATTATTGAAGAAATCTAAGCATATTTTACTTCTATGGTTTTGGCTTGGGTACGGTACAGTTAGTGCCTGAACCTTTGAAGTTTTATTTTCAAAGTCCACTTTAGACATTCAGCTAACAGTAAGTAACTTTACAACTACATGTCAATTAGCAGTCATTGGAGTATAGACTGCCTACTTAATATTCTAATACTTTATTTTAATAAGTGGACTATCAAAATAAAGTGTAACTTTTCTTTAATAAAAGAAGAGATCTACTTAATCTCAACCATAAGCACCTCCTTCCTCTGTTTCTCAGACAGGTTCCATATTCTTATTCATTATTGATTGTTATTGTTTATAGGTTGGGCAATGTACCATCAGCACACAGCTTCCAAAGAGAGGTAAAGTTTTCTCTATTTAATTTGAAAGTCAATTGGCCTAACCGTCTTTATCAGTTTAAGCTCAGCAGCAAAGCAAAACAAATAAATAAATAAAAAAGAAAAAGAAAAATTGTAACAGCCTCGGGACCACTGAGAAGCATTCACAGATAACAGAGCAGAAATGTGGGTCAAGCGTGTGAAAGAAAGAAGATACAGCACTGACCCATACTGTTGGATTACTCTGCTGATTCCTGTTTCTGCAGTGATGACCCTGGCAAAGTCATGTAGCGGTTAGTCACCATATGAAGAGTGCATTTCCTCATCTTGTCTTTAAAAATACTTCAGCTCTGCAGGATGAAGGTTAAACTGGCTCACCCGCATGAATTATACTCATTTATTAATTATGCTTTTGGCACAGCATTTAGTCTGCTTATCAGCACAGTGTATTAATGAGCAATAAAAAGAGTGTGTAATGAGTGAAGGGAAACTGCTCCAGCCTTACTGGCAGAATGTCAGGAAAAGAAAATTCAAAGGCGTCTTTTGATGCCATAGCTTGTTTTCTGATTCTAGATCTCCTGGTGTAGAGAATGCCCTTGGCGAGATTTCTTCAAACTCAGATAAAATAAAGGAAGTCTGAAAGATATGAAAACATTAAACTGGTGGTTAAACAAAAGCCATTTTCTTTTGCATAAAAAACACTGAATGACATTGAGTGTACCACTTGTTTTTGATGTGTAATAAGATTCAATATGTTTTTCTTCACTAAATAAGCTTTGCCATGGATCAATTGAATAAGGTAATCAACTGTATGTAAAAGAAGGAAAAATTCCACAGCTCTTTTGAATAGAATAAATGTCAGCAATAAGAGATCTAGCTAAAGTAGTTATGCCAAGATAATCTCCATCAGTTATACAGTATATATTTAACGGTTTATGTTCATGAAGTTAATTATTCTGTGATGTATTGGTTTCACTGTGTTTATGAGGTTTAATTGATATATAGATGCAATGTAGGGCCTCTTTTGCCCACATGCATATTGTTTATTCAGCTGCAGTGTTGAAAACAGGAACAAGAAGTAATGTTCAAATATTTAGACCCCTGGGAAATGGGATTGTCTTAAGCGTTCTTGACCGCAAACAAAATCAATTAGCTCAGTCTTTTGATTAATGAATGTGTCTATTATTTCTTGGCTAGTCTAGATCTGTGCGAGCCCCTCATACATCATATACTTTAATATCGATTTTATGTCAGACTTTCTTACACAATGGGTTTTCGAAGACCTCCTGTCAGTTGCAGTGTGTATACCACACATGACACCAAAACACAAAACAAAAAAACATCCATTTTGTCAACAATAAGAAATTAAGTTGTTTTCTAAAAAACCTGGTCCTGTAATTAAAAAGATAATTACAGTAATAATTTAAATAAATAATACTGACCCATATATATTCAAATTAAATTGAAGCACATACAAACAAGGTCATATCATTGCTCTGCAGTGATAAAAGCAAATTGTGTTACCGTAGTATATAAAATAAATGTAGTTGCAAACCAATTTCGGGAGAAAGCGCATATGAAACCCCCATCGCAAGCCATTGTTTTGCCTTAGCATTCCGTGATCTCACTCTGCCAGTCAAGCTGTCTAAACTCTGAATACTCGTCCGAACTCGATCAAGAGAACCCAGCTCCTCTCCCAGCCCCAGTCAACTTTCAAGCCGCCGTCCTGCCGGAATTCCCACGGGTGCTCGCGGCCTCCATTCAAGGCCACAAGCTGTGCGATCTCTCTCTCCAGTCTTCTCCCCTCAGAGCAAACTTCCAACGAAAGAACTCACGCTACTCACCTCTTGCCGGCTTCTCCCTTTATTTAATGCATTTTAATTTAATGCACTCAATTCCCAACATAATGTTTCATTGATATAAGTATTTATTGATATTTATTGCAGTCTCCGCTCCCATTATTTGATCTGCTCAAATCTTCATCGGCCATCACAAATCCAGATTCCGTGGAAATTCTAATCAACAGGATTTAAAGGCAAATTCATCCATTCTTTAAAAAAAAAAAAAAAAAACCTCCAAACGCAGCTTCAAAAGGATCTGAGGCATTAACCTGCACACTTTCCGCCCCACCTCAGCCGAGGTCTCCACCCTTTCCTATCCGCCTTCCCAAGGCAGCCTTGCATCCCCTCCGCAGAGGCCATGTGCTTCAAGAGGTCAGCAAGGTGCTCCCCAGCCTCCGCAGAGGCCTCCCAGCACCACCCACCCTCCCTTTTCTCCGTCACTTTGCCTTTTGTGGAGCGCATTTGGCAGCTGTTCTCCAGGCTTTTTTGGGGGACACGCAGGGTTCGAGCCGGACTCCGAGCCATGCCCCCCGACAGCTCGCCAAACATGCTATTACTTATCTTTGAGGAAGCATGAAAAATAAAAGCGATTGGTTATTTATTTATTTATTAGCAACAGTAATAATTAAAAAGTATTAAACATTTTATTTGTATTTCAAATATTGGTTTGTTTAAAATGTGTGCAGTTGTATTCTTTAAATAAATGCATAGATTTGTCATGTATTAGTTACCAACACATTCAGTCACCCTCAAAAACCATCAGCCAGTCACTTGTTTCTGGTTCAAATAATTTCTTCAATAATTCAGTGTCCGGGTGTACATCAAATTGTTTCCCGCGTGTTTGTATTCTGTCTAGTTTAAAATCCCAATGACATTCTTGCTGTAAGCTGCCATTGCAAAACAAAGCCATATGCTCCAAAGCTGCTGTTCAAACAATATCCTTAAGATTAATTGTCAATGAACTGGCACAAATAAATTTGGTTCCAGCAGAGCCATTTCTCAAAAATATTATAATATTTTCTGTTGTCTTATATCAAGCTGTGAGAGCAGCAGAAGTTTGTTTTCCTCTAAACAAACTGATTTCGAGAAATATCGGGTCATAAACTAGAATGCAGCTGACTAGATATTGCAGAATGTTTTAAACGTAACCATTAATCTTTCACTGCTACTGTATCTTCATATATATTATAATATCATTGTTAAAATCATATTCCCAAAATTTTAATTAAAACTTCTTGATTTATCCAACATGTTATTATACATTAAAATGTACTGTACACCATTCATTGAAAATTATATGGTTAAATTATATGGACTGACTGGTGTCACACAGCCTGATGACAACCAGCATAAAAATGTAAATATTGCTGTAAATGTGAATTGCATAATGTTCATTCACACAAAGCTGCCTGACCTGCCAGAGGCATCAGCAAGATAATAACAAATATGATGAAATGATGAAACACACACACACAGAAATGAAGTAAAGCAAGATAGATAGAGGTTGTCATGTGAAAGTTCACTGAAATACAGCAGGTAATATCCCATTATTTCTAATCTACAAATACAATTGGTAGGGAAAAAAATATGTTCTTTTTGTTTTTTCCCTGTTTATTGGAAATCTACTCCCACAAGATTAGGAGGTGAAAATCATTTGATACTGTCACTGTAATAACGTCAGGTGTGCATTAGACAAAGCTATTTGATTTTTTCATTTATTAATTTATTTTTTTCAATTGAAAATCTTCAAATTGGTTAAGAAATATTTCAGTAGAGATATAAATGTCTTAAACACAGAATCAATCAATCACTTTTATTTATATAGCGCTTTTAACAATACAGATTTGAACAATTCAGACTCTCCTGGCCGAAACTTGGGAACGAAACTCTGGAACAGCTCTCCTAGCTGTGAATGTGGAAAGGAATCTGCGGTGAAATGGGATGGCTCTCCCAGCCATAAATGCAGAATGGGGACAGTAGCGGTGCTGAGTGGAGACGAGTAGTCAGTGTCATTGGACGGATAATGCGGAGGGTTCAGATGGGAGGTAAACTGGCAAACCCCAGAGATTTTCATGATTGCCGTTCTTGGGTCCGTGATACTGCTTCGGTCTGTCCTTCTGTTATGAGTCGTGGTTGTGGGAATAGCAGTCTTTGAACAAGGCGTAAACAAAAGCTTCTTTTAAGGCTTCAACAAACAAATGACAATTAATAAACATTAAGGACCAACAAGGGGAACTAGGAAAACACAGAACTAAATACACAACTTAATACGTGGAGAAACCAAAACACTTGGGGAATATGACTGGAAACAAACTAACTAATAATCACATAGACGACTGGAACTACAAAATAAGAAAAACAAAACCAAAACAGACAGAATACCTAACAGCCTGCCTTCCGAACAGTATTAGGCAGTAAATAGGAAAAAGATCTGCCACCCGCAATAGAATGTCTTTCTTAAAAATCTCATTTCACGTTCTCATTATAAATCCACATCTGTTGGCCATTTTGATTCAAATTCAGAAATTCAATTGCTATTTTAAAGCCTTAAGCTTCTTAATTTACTTCTGAATGGCACACAGCCCTCATGTTATGTCTTCAAAGGTCCTTGTAGCAATTACAATGTTGTCTAAAACTCTGTTTCTCTTGCAATTTAGAGTCACAGCTTTATCAGATAGAGACATCAAAGAAGTTATTGTGCCATTGGACATGAAGGAATGTGTTTTTTATAGATAGTCTGCCCTGTGATTTTTCATTCTGCTGATAAAAATAAAATGAGTTATAGTGTGCATTCTGTCACCCCCTGTGCAGGACAGTAGGTACTAATTTATGCAACTGCATTCATAATGGGTTTTAGTGGAACTACAGTATATGCAACCAGGCCTGACTACTGTCAACCATGCTCAATTAAATGAACACTCAAACTTTTCAACAGTATATTTTTATCCAGTAAAACACTTTGTTAAAGGTGAAAGAAATTCCAGAAATTATGAGGAAAAAGGTGATTGAAATACTACTATAATCAGCCTGCAAAGGGTTAAAAAGTGATTTCTTGGACTTGGAACCACATTAAAAGCCATTATTTTTAAATAGAAAAACTCAACTTAGTAGAAAACTTAGTAGAAGTGACCTTCCAAACCTTCTAAAATTTCTCCAAGAGCACCGCTATGACTCATTCAGGAAGTCACAAAATACTAAAAGACAACATCAAAGAAACTATGTGCCAATTAATTACAGTGGTAATTATGACAAAAGAACAAATATATATATATATATATATATATATTAGGGATGTCAATTGATTAAATTTTTTAATCAAATTATTCAGGATTTTCAGTGGATTAATCATGATTATTCACTATTTGCAACTACTTCTGAATCCTTACCATTTTTTTCTAAAATGCATACCAAAAGATAAATAACAGGACAAAGATACATAATTTTCATAATATGTCTGTTTATTAACACAGCCAAATAAATCAAGCTGATACCATAATATTTGTGTTTGCAATGAGAACAATCTTTTACCTTTACGCCACACACGTATGTGCAGCAGCAGTGTACGCCGATTGTGCTGTCACACTGGCAGCGTTTGTCGCGCACATCTGAACCACGGCTTGTACTGCAGTAGACTATAGACAAGCATCTTATTTCTGTCGTATTTTCCAGCGTTCTTCGCTGAACACTGTGTGCCATGTGCTTTGATTTATGTCATAGCCAGCATACTTTGTTATGCGACTGTCTATATTACAGTTTACACAACTTAAACTTGAGCAAAGTTTTCAATAAGTGTATAAGAAAAAAATAGCAAAGCCTGTCAGGAAAAAGGATGCCTGACCCTTCTCACATTTTGTACATCATGTGTCACTGATGCAAAGTGCATCACTGGCCAAAGTTACTCCGAGGTAATTGTAGTCCCACTTTCCTGACAAATAATTATTCACTAATCTCTTTAGAACTTTCAGACTTGTCAGCACCAAGGAGGTCTGTAATACTTGTAGAAAACTGCTAAATTCAATTCCAGTTAATCTCAATGCCTGTAGCCCACGCGATACATGTAGCCCTGAAAATGTTAAACCTGCATACTCTCGTCTTTAATGCAAGCATTCACTTCCAGAACCATTAAATTAAATAGCCAATTTTTATTTTACTAGACTAGATCCTGTCAGCACAGCGGTGCAGTTAGTGTATCTACCCAGCAGGGTTTAAGCGCTGATTTAAAGCAATAAAGCCTTGTCAGCTTGGTCAGCACTGTTGTTCATTCTGGCATCTAAAAAAGCTTTTTTCTGACTGGCATCTTTTATGCTAGTATTATTTTGTTCATATTAAAAGATGGAGTAAGACAATGTAAAAGCAGGATGTTTGGTATCGCAATTTGTTTCTTATTAATATGTAACAATAATGCCACAAGTTATAGCGTATTACATGCTTAGCTTATTATTACAAGTGAGAGAATTACGCATACATTCATAAGCATATGTCTGCATTCGAGAATAAGGGGGGAGCAAGCCTATTTCAAACTCCTTGTTCAGGTCTTATCGTCTAACAAAGAGAAGCAAGATAAGCGTTTGTGTCCAATGGCAGCAAATTAGCTGCGCATGCCCCACAATCCAGCTCTAACTCTCACCCCTCACCCACCACTACTGTAGCCAATTACTGCATACATTTAATGGATTATTCATTTTCAATTTTCCTCATGCGTAGCACTTGAGGTCTGAAGGAATTATGCAAAAATTTTAATTGAACAAGTGTATGCAGATGCAGCGCAAGAATGTTAACTACCATTCAGTGAAATCTTCCACACACAGAGTGGTCACGAAAGTCATTATAATGTAATTTCCAATGCTGTTATTCTATTATTTACAGATTGTCTTGAGAACATGGAGCTGAAGGACATTAAAAAAGTAATTATGTGAATGTTACATGTTTATTACAGGTTCATTAACTGTTTATAATACACTTATGTATGTGATATTTACTGTACGTATTTTATGTGTCCATCATACATAAAAAATAACAAGTCATCTCATAATTTACATTATAAATGTTTAAATTGATACTCCCAGAATGTCCTATATGATACCTCAGATCCATATAATGTTAGTAATCAACTTAAACAATCTCTTATGGCTCAGGTTTTATCAGGCCGTCTACTCTCTGGTGAGTGCTGCTTAAATGCAGAGAGCTTGATTAAATTCAGGTGGTGCTCGTTAAAACTCTGGTGGCTGTGAGTGTGAGTAGATGCCAAAGCTGAGATCAGTGGAACATGACAGCATGACTTCACCTCCCACTCCCGAGGGTGCATCCACCACAAGACACCATCCATAGAATACGAGGAGTGGGGGTGGGTGGGCCTCCTGGAGCCTGTACAAGGCACCTTCATAGGATGCCTCCAGGATGGCATAGAAGACCCTCGTGGGTCAGGAGCCTTGGGTGGCCATGGTGGATCTGGTGCCTTAGCAGGCCAAGGTGGATCCGTGGCTCCTGTGGCAGTGCTGGATCCTGTGGCAGTGGCGGATCATGGGCTGCTTGCGGCTGTGGTGACTCAGACCCTATAGCCCCCCCACCCCCACTCCTGGCCATAATCTAGGGGCTGGAATTGAGATCGGCACTTCTGGCTATAAACTAGGGACTGGAATCAGGATCGGCACTCCTGGCTGAAGATCAGGAACTGGAATCGGCTCTCCTGGCCAGAGATCAGGAACTGGAATTGGGAATGGCACTTCTGGCCTTAAACTATGAACTGGATTTGGGAACGGCTCTCCCGGCTGTAAACTATTAACTGGATCTGTGATCGGCTCTCGTGGCTTTCAGGAACTGGATCCGGGATTGGCTTTACTGGCTGTGACTCAGGAACTGGATCTGGGATCGGCTCTACTGGTGGTGACTCAGGAACTAGATTTGGGATCGGCTCTACTGGCCTGGACTCTTGAACTGGGATCAGGATTGGCACCTCTGGCCACAAATTAGGGACTGGAATCAGGACTGGCACTGTTGGCTGAGACGGACAGACTGGACTTTTTGGTATCGGGATTGGCGCTGATGGTCCCTCATACTGAGCAAATTCCTCCTCTAGGGATATGGCAGGGTAAAGCAAGAATTTAGAAGCTGGAATTGATGAATCCGGAGGCAGTGCAGCCACCATCGGCACCTCTGTGATCGTCACTGTCCAAAACGAGGGCAATTCGGACGAGCTAGGGAAAGTGTTCGTCGCATCGCGTTGTCCCGCTTTCCCCGACGTTCAACAAGGAACCTCCCCGTAATGAAGCCTCATCCATCAGTTGAGCGAGTGGGCCCGGAGAAACAGTTAGGATTACTAGCTGGGCCAGATCCTGATCTAATCCCAGCCAGAATAACCTCCTCAGGGTTTGCTCGCACCAGGGTGACAGATAGCAGACATCAGCGAACTCCTTGACATATTCTTCAATATGACGGCCATCCTGAGTGCAAGACTGAAGGAGTGCTAATTCCATCTTGCAGTTATGGGCTGAGCTACTATCACACTCAGGGATACTCGCGAGGCAAGAGGTAAGTCAATCAACAGGTTTTTATTTAAACAGAACTCAAATGTCAATCAAGCCTTGTAAGTAGACTGTGCAAAAGAGAAAGAAACATATAACTCAGTCCCAATGTCTGGCGATTTCCAGATCACTGCCTCTGAGTTAATCCAACTAATGTTAGTAATCAACTTAAACGGTCTCTTATGGTTCAGGCTTGATCAGGAGCTTTCGGTGCTTGGTGCAGGAGAGTCCTGGCAAGGTGCGTGAATCCAAGGAGGCAGAGAATGTTGTAACCTCTCTGCTGAGCGCTGCTTAAATGCAGTGAGCTTGATTCAATTCTGGTGGTGCTCGTTAAAACTCTGGTGGCGGTGAGTGTGAGTAGACGGCTGGGCTGGGATCAGTGGAACATGACAGTGTGACAAATATGGTGTTTGACCTTGAGAACTGCCTTAATTGTATGGGGTATTGATTCAAGAAGGTGCATTGAAATGAAAGAATGAAAGCATTCTTTTGAAATGTTGGCCCATAATGATAGGAAAGCATCTTGCAGTTGATCGAGATTTGTGGGATGCACATCCAGGGCACAAAGCTCCCGTTTCACCACATTCCAAAGATGCTCTATTGGGTTGAGATCTGGTGATTGTGCGGGCCATTTTAGTACAGTGAACTCATTGTCATGTTCAAGAAACCAATTTGAAATGATTCAAGCTTTGTGACATGGTGCATTATCCTGCTGGAAGTAGCCATCAGAGGATGGGTACATGGTGGTCATAAAGGGATGGACATGGTCAGAAACAATGCTCAGGTAGCCCGTGGCATTTAAACGATGCCCAATTGTCACTAAGGGGCCTAAAGTGTGCCAAGAAAACATCCCCCACAACGTTACACCATCACCACCAGCCTGCACAGTGGTAACAAGGCATGATGGATCCATGTTCTCATTCTGTTTACTCCGAATTCTGACTCTACCATTTGAATGTCTCTACAGAAATCAAGACTCATCAGACCATGCAACATTTTTCCAGTCTTCAACTGTCCGGCGGCGCGGGAAGCGGGGAAATGAAAGCTGGGAGAATTTATAGTGAAGGGGAAATGATTTGATTGGATGCGAATGAACAAGGGATGATTAGGTAACGGGCTGCCAGCTGTGCAAGATTATTCGTTCAGCAATCCTCTCGAAATTGTTATTTTGCAAAAACATTCACGAGTTCACGCTTTCCTCATAATGAATAATAAGCAAATTTGGAGAGCTGTCTGGGGAGCTGTCATGTTCCATGTCTGTCTGTGTATTAGTTCGTATTTGGTATGTTCCTGTTTCCCCCCCCGGTCCTTGTGTTGTATTGGTTTAGTCTTTGCCCATGTTTGGTTTTCCTGTCCTGATTGTTTGATTATCTA
>JAUMHI010000061.1:19128200-19142700 GCA_032359435.1 Enteromius unitaeniatus
GGAACGTTATTTCATTTCACTGTGTACTGTAACATGTATATTGTTGAAATGACAATAAAGCAACCTTGAACCTTGAATTCTGTGTGTGTTTGTGTCTGTTTTCATTCATGGACTCACATCAATGAACTCATGTCTCTGCCCACTCGTTTGTTGTCTTGGTGCTCCATTGCTAATCTCCACCCCCTGACCTAGTTTTCACTGTATAAAGCCTCCCTATGTTTTAGTGTTGTTTACGGATCATTGTCGAAGTATATCCAATGTTTAACCCAAGTCTAATTCATTTGTGTTCCCGTGTTCTTTGTGTTCTGTCTGTTGGATTACCTGTTGCCAAACTTCTGCCTGTGTCTGGATATCCTTGCTGTCTCTTCCCCTGGACTGATTCACGGTATTTTGGACCATTGCTTTGTTTATCGTTTCTTGCCTCTGTGTTTGCCTCCACAGAATCTGTTTGCCGGCGATTACCTTCTATGTTGTGACCCTGAGCTTGAATTAAACTCACTAGCACATGAACTCGCACGCCTCACGTCCCTTTCGTGACAACTCGCATACTCTAGTCTGTTTTTTTTTTCTACCCCAGACAAAAGCAGAGTGAAAAAAAGGCAAATGTCCCAAGTTATATTAAAAATTCAATTCTTAAATAAAGCTTGACCACACAAATTTAAGGGCAGAAATCGACTGTTGTATGATCAGAATTGTAATACTGTCATTTATTTAAAAAACACTTAATAAACATTTATGAAACATTGTAGAAATATATATATATATATATATATATATATACATATATATATATATATATACATACAGTAGTTGTACTATTGGGTGGAGTATAATGAATAGCTTAATGTGACATTGATTTTATTTCTATTTTGATTTATTGTATTTATTGTTCTTTATTTAATAAAGTATTTAATCCTTTATTGTTTTCGTTTAATATATATATATATATATATATATATATATATATATATATTAGACCTTACATGCTTTCTATATGTTGGAAGTTAATTGACACAAATCTGCCCAATCTCTCAAAGACTAATCATGTAGGTTAAGTAAGGGCAAAGATAATCCGTATACTCTCAATTCAAGTTGATCCGACACAATCGGACATCCTGCCTGTAAGCGCAGTCAACCCAGATCGACCATTCCCTGCAAAGTCTAATTATGTAGCCTCGGTGAACGTACAGATAATGCGTAAATCCGGACGCCTTGGCATGCGCCATACGTCCATCTGTGCATTACTGTGATCCCGATAAGCTTCTCGGAGTTGTCCCTGCAACGCACCATGTCCGTTCTGACTCGTTTGTGCCATCTACAGATTTGCACAGCTCTGGAGAGCTTTGATCACCGTCTACACGCTTTCGATACATGTTTCAACTGACCTGCGGCTTTTGTTTTTAAAACTAGGCTCATTCGCTTTCCTCGGGGTGTTTCTGGATGTCGCTTTAGTTTGCGAACGGAATTGCCTGCACGTTAATGGATTCACTATTAAACAATGGAGAAACAGACAGCAACTGAAATACGGGAATAAACGGGTGGCGTTCGGAGAGGAATGCACAATTTAACGAGAGATCTGGGATAATTTTCTGATCTAGAAGTGCGTGTGGCCGTTTTCAGCTCAACTTGGTGGAAACTACACAAGGATGGTGTGTTAGGACTCGGATTTCAGCGAAGGTCGGTGTGCCAAAGAATGCACGTTGCTTCGTTTCTCTTTTCTTTATACGACACAAGAAAAGAAAATGTATTGAAACCGCAAAGGCTTCGAAGCGCCTCCGTTTAGAATTAAGTGGATTCAAGGCGAATGGATACGTCTCCAATGTTTAAGGTAGGTGAAGGGCTTGTCACGCTGATTATTGAGCACCTGTCATTTGTAACAATAATAATAATAATAATTCCAAAACCATTACTAACACATCTACACGGCTTTTAGTGTTTTTACATGAGTTAACGCGTTCACCCGTACAGTTGTACAGAAACTCCGCATTTGACGTGCTCGTTTTAACTACATATCACAATCGATCCGGAAGATGGGTTTCCAGCACTTCCAAAAACGTATAAGATATTTGTGATAAAGGAAAGTTGAGTTTACTAAAAATATGCAAGATGTCCATCATTGGTCCCTTTTAAGCATTCGTTGACAATTCAAGAATTTCAATTTGCTTCCCAGCTGAATTACCAGTTGGAATTCCTCACGGTTATATTACTTCTATATGATTTCCTGACTACCTAGTGGGTTTCACGCCTATAATTCCGTTGGTATAAATGTTGATGGGATTTGTGCTGTTTGAAAGATATAATCTGCCTCATTCTAAAGGCTTATTAATAATTGCAGCTTTTCATTGTGTCATTTCCAGTGCACAAACAGACAATATATAATTCACATAGTGTTGTGTAGTACGCTTGTGCAAACTGATACCGTTTGTACACACCTGTGTTCAATGGAGTGAGTTTCTAATCATGGCTGCATACTACTTCTATTGCACTTGCTACAATGCTATTATAACCTTGTAAAACATATAATTTACATGCACTGGGTGGCCATCAAGTGCCACAATACCACCCAAGTTCACACTGCCTCAGATAATTATAGTCTTTGCAAAACATACCACACAAGCACGCAGAGGAACGGAGAGCCTTGGATATTTCAGCACCACGGACAGCACCTGGTTTCACTTTATTGCCATTTGCATTGCACATATCCACCAGTAGATCACAAAGATGCCACTTGAATGAGGAAATTGTTTTATGGAGCCTTAATGAGACTCTCTGGCAGATTTCAATGATAACTGGGAAGGCACAAAGAGCATTCACCTTGAGGGCCAGCTCATGCAGCGTGTCAATGTCTGAGGAACAGATTCATTAGATGAACAAGCTTCTAGCACAAAGCCAATTTGATTAGTACTCACGTGCACTGCAGCTCTAATAAATTCCCTCCCTTTGTGTACCTGCTCACAACCTTTCCAAATATAACTCAGAACAAAGGCTGCATTTGTCAAGAGTAGTGAAATGTAACAGCAGAAGAAGCCTTTAGAGGATTAATAAGTTTGCTGTATCTATAGTTTCAATGTATAATATTATATTTAAAGGAATAGTTCACCCAAAAATGAAAATTCCAAACCTGTATGCATTTCTTTGTTTTGCTGAACACAAAGTAAGGCTGTGTTTATCACCATTGACTTCCACAGTAGGAAAATAACAAATACTATGTAAGTAAATGGTGCCCCAAAACAGCCTGCTTACAAACTTCCTTTGTAATCGGCAGAACAAATACATTCATACAGGTTCGGAACTACTTGAGGATGAGTAAATGTTGACTGAATTTTTATTTTTAGGTGAGATATTCCGTTATTAATTAAGCATTGAAACATGTTAGTTTGATGTGAAGATGCTAGTGCACACAAACCAGAATAAATGCCCCAAGATTATACCATCAAATTGAAACAGTAGGGTCAGGAAAGTGATGAGAGTTCAAACCAGTGGTCAACTTTTAAAGCTACTCCACCTCTCAGACAATTGCTTCAAATTGGCCTCTGATTAACCTTACATCCACCTTCTTACCTTAGACTTAGCCACTTAAAAGGCTCTCATGCCATTCCAGTGGGCTGGACAGATGGTTTACCATTTTTTTCATGGGCTGCTTAAGCATAACAGGTCTCATGTACTTGTTTCCCCCCTCAGCTGGTGTCAGTGTAAGACTGTTGACACAAATTTCCCATGGTGCCACCATCATTTGTATGCAAGTGTGCTCTGAACTGCTTCGAACTGCTCAGCCTCATTTGTCTTCTCTTTATCTAATATATGCAGTTAAGCAGTTATTCTATAGAAAGCAGTGCAAATGGTATATCGAATGGTGGTTTCCATTTCAATAGTTAATTCTGTAGTTTCACTAATATGTGAGGGCGTGCGTATGAGGTCACTATGTCTGATTGAAAACTTCAGTTCATCTGCTCCTTGCTGTACTGCTCATCTTAAGGAGCTGACATTATCTAGACTAAGACTGTGTAATCTCTGTCTGTCGGGCAATTATAATTTGAATTCTCAGAAGACAGAGATTATGCAAACTGTGAAAGGGCCCTTCAGACTAAGATTAAACTAAAATCTACTATAAAAATGCTGTAGAGACCTCTGGGTTCTTAACTGACGTCCACTCAATCAGAGGAACGGCGGGCTAGAAGTGCTGCCAACCTAATCTCTGTGACTGGCAGTAAAATACTTACACTGCCTTAGCCCACAGGGGATTAAGGAAATTTCCCTAATGAACTTACAGTTAAAGCCTCTCACCCACTGGACCCAATTTACAGAGCCCTCTTTGAAGCACCCTGGACCCTGCATATAAATGCATCTGTCTGGAGTGAGTATTATGCCAGTGCTTTAAAATGTATTTTCAGGACTCTTATGATTATTATAATTTTTTTATATAGTTACAAAACATGAAAAACTGTTAATCAATAAACGCTAATTATGCAAATTTATATAAATTTATGTATAACAATTTGATATTAGAACATATCTACTTGTATTTACGTGTATTTATATTCATATCATTTAATGTATACAAAATATATTTAATATATAAATGTAAAATGTTTTCTTAAATCTTAAATACATGTATTTGCATAATAAATATAAAAAGAACAGTCACACATTTACAGTTATGTAAACAAAAATATATATATATATTTTGGATGTGATTAATCATGATTAACCATTTGACACCAATATATATATATATATATATATATATACACCTACATACATACACACACACTGTTACAGAAAGGAGTCGAAGGAAGTGTTCGGATTTAAATGCAAGCTGTTTATTCAAACACACAGAGCGTAGACAGGCAGTCAGGATAATCACTGGTAACATCAATGGTAGAGGCAGAGCAAAAGAGAAGTCCAGACGAGAGTCGGTAACAGTAAATCCAATACACAAGACAGTAGAAAACACGAACGAAATACAGGAAACCAGGTTGACAGTATACATGGACCGTGGCAACATACAAACACTTCCGGGTGTTATACACATGAAACTGGGCCAATGGGTGGAGCCAACACTGAAACACCATGACAACTGACAAGCGGGGCGGAGACATGAGTTCGTGAGAAATGAGTCCATGAAAACAAACATAAAACACAGAGAGTTCGCTGGGCACTGAAGTGCCATCCCCAGATCTGGGCTGGGACATCCAGCTGACTGTGACACACACACAGCACTATAATGTAAAAAAAAGTACTGTTTTTTATTACGTTTTTCTTAATATAATTTGTTTAAATATTTATTAAGTATATGTAAATATTATATACACTTAAAATGTAAGTACTTACTACAGAGTGATAGATCAGGTCTCCATGCCTGATCATATTTAGGATCCAGCCCTGGATGCCAGATCTCATCAGAAAATATCAGGTAGTCCAGGAACAGAACAACTAGTCAGCAGAGCAGTTGATATGCAAAATGAGCGTTTAACAGTCTTATGTCAGTCAAGATGTTAACCGAGAAAAGCCAAAGAAAAACAAAAGCAGGAGACAAAGTGATGATGGTAAAAAGTAACAGAGTTTATTGAGCAATCTTAGTTGTGTTTGTCTCAATGTTCAAACTTTGTCTGACCAGTACTGTACCAAACTGCTTCATGGCAACATCTCATAAACTTTGGGCTTCCATAAACGTTTCCTCTTACCTGTCTCTATTCATACAGTTCATGAAACCCCACAAGCATTAAATTGAACAATAATGAAAATATATAAGGAAAAACTCAAAGAAACATAAAATATAGAAACGTAATAAATAAATGGTTTATAACACTCAAATAATAAAAATCATAATTAATTATATATTGATCAAAAATAAATTATATGAATGATTAGTGATTAATGAATGATTATGTAAATTATTATAAATGAATAATAATAATAATAATAAAACAAATATAAATATACAACTTACAATTTGAACTTCTAATCTCATAATTCTTCAAGAGTTCAGATTAGGCTTTGGGTTTGGTTTGGGTTTAGCTGCTTAACTACTGTTATTACTATGGTAACTATAGTATTATAGCATTACTATAGTACATGTGGAGTGTGACTATGTCACCTTATAATAAAATGTTATTACAAAAAGTAATTTTTTAATTATATTTTTAGGAATTTCATTTGTTTCCTGCCAACAATTCAAATTAAACAATTTTCTATTCGGTTGAATACATCTATATTTGAATGAGAGTAAACCTGCTGTTTATATTGGCCAATCTAAAAGCAGTTTTCTGTAAGCATTCTGTAAGTATTTTGTCATCATCTAGTGTCGTATTACAAAACTAATGTGTGATAATACTGCCTTTGGTAGCATAAGATCATGACCATCAGAACTGATAATATTTTCTGGGTTCTACAGTTTACAGGGTCAGATAGTGAGGAAGATGCAATCATTTTTTATAGCTATCGTGCCATAGAGGAAAAGGCAGTATGTGTACAAATGTGTAGCAGTATCTAAGTATTCGTGTGCACGGTCAAGTCAACATTTCAATTTTTACAATGCTTTTCACAATACACATTGTTTCAAGTCAGCTTTACAAAAAATCATATTTAGTAACAGTAAAACTGATCAAGCATTGATACTGTATGTGCAAAATAAGACACCATATTTAGACAGTGTGTAAATTTTGCAGTGTGTACTTGTCTTCTTGAAGATCAGCAATAAATAACTTAATGGACTCATTGATTGGTGTTTGAAAATGCTCCAAGACATTCCTTAATTACACAGAAGAAAAACATCCGCTTAGACTGCTTTCACTGCATAATATATCCTAGCAGAACTCTAGCCTATTCTTTTTATGCCTAACCAAAAATGTATTTATATATAAATCAACACAATTGTCTTGCTGAACATGTTTAAGTGTGCAGGCTGACTATGAGAATTTAAATATCTCATGGTGTGATATATGTGCATGTATGGCATATGCATCAGAAAACAAGCACAGGCTATTTTCCTTTGGCTATGCCACAGAAAAAAAAAGTGTTATTCAGGATTTCACATGAGCTTAAACCTTTGATCTAGATCATGATGTTCAATTGGATCCAGTAAGGTGGCCCTCAGCCTACGCCATTTACTGGTTTTCACTGTCCATTAAAAAGATTGTGATCACTTTCCTTTTGGGGAAATGAACTGATCTCAGGTCAGATTTGATGATAAAGGTGATGATGAAGAAGCAGCTTTTAAGAGCTGATTTCTGACAAAGGCAGAATGTAACTGGAGCAATGGCACCTCAGGGACAGTGAATGGAAAGGAGCTAGGCCATGCCCTGCAGCCACACACTGAATTAGAGACCCCTCCAGGGACTTGGGGGAGCAGTTCTCATCTCACCGTGAAATATAAGAACATCATTACTCCCACCCACGACCAAAGGTTCCTAAGGAGATGAGGTCTTTGTGCTCACGTTCAGGCATGGAATGGAGTCGGGTTTAAAACTTAATTTCTCCATTTCCCCACAATATAAAAGGACCCTCAGGCATGTGCTATTTGCATAACTAATGCTAAGATTGCATTATAGTTGTTTAGTGTAAATATTATTAATAGTGTTCGACTGTTAAAACTGGAGTTGGACATTTAGAGTCGGTCATATACAAATGATATGCATGCACTAATATATATATATATATATATATATATATATTAGTGCATTTTATTTACATAAACACACACAACTGTGGTCTATTCTGAGAGGCTGCCAAGGAATATTATCTATGCTGCTGCTAAGGTACACTGCCGTCCAAGTTTGGAAACGCCCTAGAAAGTGGGTTTTTAGACATAAAAACATAATTGGCATGGAATAAAAATAATTGGCATGAATCCTTTTTAAAATCGTGATCATTTTGCACTGATAATGGACAACACAAACTACAAAAACATATTACATAAACAGTTTATACATAGAAAATACTTACATTTTCGATCCACAATTAGCAGCTACTACATAATCTGGTTGTCTGAGCTGTCACTTTATTCAAACATTGACTTGATACATTACTCCAAGCCTCCTGAAGGATTGGCCAAAGGTGATTTGAACTGGTTGGACACTACATCCGGTCATCACAGCCCAGTTTCTTCCATTGTGACTGCATATACTGTATGTATGTATTGCCTTTTTTATATCAAAATTCTAATTATTATTGCTGGTCTTTAATGATAATTTTAATGTACAGTGTTTGCACCAAAAAATTGTAAGAATTGATGCTGATATCCAAAACCACACTTTGGGTATTTCAAAATTTTTGTACGGCTGTGTATTCTGATTTTAGCACATTGTGGCATTTAAGGGACATAGCAGAACATTATATATTGCTAGGGTGCTCTGTGTGGTTGTTTAATGAGCTTTTGTCTTTCTGAAATCTTTTGACTGCAGTATAGTGCACGCCTCCTTAAAAAAACTGCAAAATCAGAAGTACGTGTTTGCACATTTCGTACATTAATTTTTTTATTTAAATTTTATTTATTTACTTTTTAGTTTCACTTACCGATAATAACATAATAGCATAATAGCATGAAACTGAAGTTGCAATCTGCTTTTATTCCCTATTGTGAATGAAAAAAAATAAATAAATACTTTTGTTTCCATCAAGAATTTATTGTGTCACTTGATTGTAATTCGCTATTGCTGCAATTTCATGGTGACTTTAAGGTACTGCAATTCAGTAACACCACAGACAATACAGAAAGCACACACAAACTCTAAACATTTTCTTCATCAACATCATGTTTCAACAACGTTTATAATTTACGTTATCATAAAAATTAGTTTAGTTTGCTCAAACTATTGTTCAGGCTGGTCCAATCAATACACGTGTGTTCTTCAGTAAACAAATACACTGTAGCATGTTGGCTCATTAAGGGAAATGTGATGATTATGAAATAATTATTTGCAATTATTTATATTTTAATTATTGTAGCAGAATTACCATCAACTAATCTCTTCATTCAGTAAACATAGTGTGAGTTCATATAAACTCCAAGAATGGATATTTTCGTGGCCACAGAAATAAGACAAAATTGAAGCTATGAAAAGTGAGTCAGTTGACCACCTGTAAAACCATCAGTGCGGTTCATAACGGGTTCTATAACTAATACTAAACTTAATAATACTTGCATTGGCAAGGGTTGTATGTAGTCTCAAAGTCCTGATGGTTCCTAGGTTGTGGATTGGCAATCATGTTTTTTCTGGTTTGAATGATAGGAAATGAAAAGAGAGAGAGAGAGAGATCTGTCACTATCCATGGATCTTGAGTTACACGGAAAGTCAAGGCTTCTGCCTGGCGTAAAACTTAGGTGTTGCCATGGAGTTAAATCCTCATCTTAGTGTCTCACAAGACTGCAGACTGCACTGCATCTAGGTTGATATACAAATTAGAAGAGATTCTTAAAACCCTGAATGTTGGAAAGACATCAACATATAACAAACACTCTCAATTAGATTGTCAGAAGGAGAGTCCTTAGATACCAAACACGAATGCTACAATACAAAGACAAGCTTTTACATACTTACAGTCTACATAGCTGCCAACCTCTGCAGGTGGTAATGGGAAGCCCTATTCCTTTGTTATATTCCCTGAGGGATCCTTGTGCACTTATGCTTGAGTTCATAATGTCCAGAGAAACCAACGTACTACAATGCCACTAGGGTTTTACAGCACATAAAAGATCACACTAAAAACAAACTGAATGTTTAGACAAGAGGCCAGAGTATCAAATGTGGCTTTATCAGCCACCCTTGGTGGATTTGCCAACATTTAACATTGATATTTAGATTTATATCAGAATGTAATACACCATGTATTTATGCATAGCAAAGACATCATATTTTTTTTTACACTGCCTTTCTATGGTCTCACATTCTGCAGGATTATAGGAAGTGTGGGGAAGTAATGCCCCTTAGGAAATTGTTAAAACAGTTTCGCTCTACGGACTGAAAATGGAGAGCTACTTGTAGAGCGGCAGGGCGATAACATTCAGGCTCAGCTGGGGACGTTGGCTCTGTGAGGCTGTAATTTAGAAAGGATCCAAGGCTTATCAGTCGGCATCCTGGTGTTGGTGAAAAAAAAAAATAAATAAAAAACTCCAGGGATGAGTCACTCTGAGAGGGAAACATAGCTAACAACACACACACACATAAGCTCTGTTCCAAAACCTAGTGAGCTCCATTGCTGTCATTCTAAGACAGCATCGTAACTAGAATCAGGGGCATCGTAGTTGGGTGAAAAGTGAGACTAAATTACCAGGGCCCTAAGTGGGGGGAGGGCCCCTGAGGAGTGAAATTTTATTTTTCTTTAAATATTATTTTAAGATCATGATAAATGTTGTTAACTAATGTAAATGCTAATATTTTGGGTGAATGCATCAGTTGATTGATGTGTTAAATGGTGTCGTAGGTAGTAACCTCGACTGCTTGTGCATAGGGCCCAGAGTTTGGTGGTACGCCACTGACTAGAATGGAAGCTCATTTGGAGACTGAATTGTAACACTCAGCATAGACTATAATTCACAAAAAGTGCATGGGAAACTGGACGTATTATTGTTTCCAATAGAGTTTAATGATAGCTAAGCTAGCAACATGTGGTTAAAAAGGCTGTTTATATCAAGAATGATACGAATGAGTGTAACTATAAATGGTTATACAGTCACTATAATTGTTATAATGTGTAGTTATATAATTCTAAGAACAGTAAAGTACAGACCACTGCTTTTTTTTTTTTTTTCTCAGCAGAATAAAAACAATGACAGTCAATCAGAATCCACCCAACTTTAAAGAGTTTGAGCATTTGAAGTGGCAGCTTATACACTGTACCTGCACTTCTAATAAACCACAAAGTTATTATCTCATTTACTTTCATTAAATCTAAAATGAAAAACAAATGACCAACATTCAGTTATCACCGGTTTCAACAACCAGTTCATAAGTCATTTATATGTGAATTTTTTTTTGTATTTGTGATGCAGCCTCGTGAGGACAACTTTTAAAAGAAACCTTCCTTTCTGCCACTATTTCAAGGTATACAGTCTTTTTATGACATCATATTGAAGTAGCACTGCTGAAAATCGGTCCAGGAAAATCTGCTTACTTTTATATTTTATATACTGGGATTTCAAATGCTGGAGTGGTGAATCCTTTTTCTAAGGGTGGCAGAGAAGATCTGCATCTGACACTATATAAACTTTTCTCTAGGTTTGACCACAAGTTGGATGATTTTTATTTATTTATTTATTGTTTGTTTGTTTTCCAATTTTTGCAATGCACTCAGTCCCCTAATCCATAAATAAGCTCACTGACTTTTGGAATAGAAAACTCTAACCAGACCAAGTAAATTAATCAATCAATCAAACAAATTTCAAATTGTTTTTCTTTTCCTCTGGGGAATTACTTTATGTATAAGTAAACCATTGTAACTAATGACAAGTGCTGTTTTCAATACTTGGCTTGTTTTATCATCTCCCATGTTAAAACACATTCTAATTGCTTATCAAAGCAAAAAACGCTCCTCAATAAACCAAATCCAACAGACCTTAGAAAAGAGATGTCATTTAAGCTGTAGGGTTAAAAGCCTGCTGGTGTGAATGTGGTAAAAGGTCACTGGAGTGGCATGAGGGTTGCGTATAGGGAGCAGAAAGATGAGTTTTTGCTCAAGGACACAGACAGAAACATCTCCATTTATTTTCATGTCAAGAGCCGCTGGGTGTTGTCTACTCTGAAAAACACAGAGATGCTGTATTCTGCATGCTGAGCCTCTGCAAAGCAAACCAGCTCTCTGGAGAGCAGAGTCTGTCATCGTCCTCCAAGTTTAAGGAGAGCTGAGTTGAATAAGTGGGCGCACTGATTAACTCTTTATACCGTATCATCAGGTAGGCGTAGCTTTTGAGAAATCCAGAACACTGCTAGTAAAACAGCTGTCTAAAAGTCTCCAGAGTGGGCCCAGAGCTCCTTAAGAACAACCTGATCTGAATGTATTTTGGTAGAACAATTTGGGTTATGTGCGCCATTCAAGGATACGGTGCTGACAGGCGGAGGAGGGCAGAAAACTGGCATGCTCAGCATAAAAAATCTCCAGGCACACTGCCTGGGACCAGAACCAGTAACTTGACTCTTTCCAGCAAAGTGCCAAATATCCCTGTGGCATATAAATATTCTGAATGCATGAACACCAGAAATTGTATTTTTTCTTCAGGATTCTGTTGTACTTTGAAAATGCGGCATAATACAATTTAGGCGCTACAATAATATAAAACTATTTCTATATTGTGAGGCTGAAAGGGATAATCGATCTTCTCTGTCTGAAGCTGAACAGACAATACAGAAGATCAATATCCCTAAGAAACTTTGCTAAGGTTTTTGGTTTACTGTCATAGTGACCCACATTTCAGTCATAGGGTGTGCCTTGTGCATTGGCGTGCAGCACTGTTAATCAAGAAAGAAAAGGACAGCAATATTGAAATGATTCCAGTTACAGTCAAGCAAATATATTGATCCAACAAGAGTGTAATTTGCAGTTGTTATTGCTTCTGTTGAGTCTACTAGGCTACTTGAGAAGGACTATTAAGGACAACAAAAACATTATTAGAATGGAAACTAAAAGTATTTTAAATTACATGAGCATATATTTTTTCATAATAGAATACAGTAAACATAACATGTTTACATTTTACAGTTACATATTTTTACAATTTTATTGTACAAAATTAGCTTAATTGATGTCTGCTACAGGTCTCAAAATAGTTGGGATAGGGACATGTTTATCATGATGTAGCATCTCCTCATTATTTCAAGTTTGAAAACGTGATAGATGTTATGAGTTATTAGAATCAAGGTTATATGCTTTTAATGTTTGTCCGTTTGAATTTGGTCCCATTCTTGCTTGATATAGGTTTCCAACTGCTGAAGAGTTTGTGGTCATCTTTGATGTATTTTAATGTTTGTTTAATGATGTGCCAAATGTTCTCTATTGGTGAATCTGGACTAAAGGCAGGCCATTTTACCACCCACACTTGTAACAGCTGCAATATGTAATTTTGTATTGTTCTGCTGAAATACAAAAGACCTTCCCTGAACTATACGATCTGGAGGGGAGCATGTGTTGCTCTAAAACCTTTATAGACTGTATCTTTCAGCAATCACAGTGCCTTCGAAAACATGCAAGCTGTGCATTTTGTAGGTTGGTTTTCTTATAAATGGTGTTTTCAAAGTATTTTTTTTATCTTTTTTATTATCTGCCAGGTGAAAATAAGCCCAATTTCTTATTAAAATAGTACACTCTCCAAAATAAGTCATACAATTACTGTGCCATTCATGTATATAGCACAAACAGTGTGGGATGAGTTTAAGTTGGCATACAATCAAAACTGACTGATAAATCCTACTGTGAAAATTTTTTATATTATTATAATTTTTTTAATTCATTTTTTTTTTGTTTTAATAAAATCATTCTGATGTATGCTACATTAGCCACATTCAAATATGTCTTAACTTCAGTAGACAAAGCTCAATTCACAATCCAATCAATAACCAATAAATCCAGTCTAACATAGATTTTAGCAATGCATGCATCCCAATGTTGTGATTGACAGGACAAGAGGAAAAGCTAATTTATAGCAGTTCAGCAGCCATCTTGGTTGCCTCTGGACATTTCTGTTTCAATGACAGCAAGAGTAATGCAGTTGATATATTACTGTTCTTCTTAATATTATTAATAATTATGCATTGTGAAAGTAGTATTCTGTAGTACAGCCATTCTGAATATTCAGTTTTATGAACACTAATTCACAGCCTTTACTAAAAAAAACCTTGGCATGTCCAGGTCATACCCTTCTGTCTACAGCAGTCTTTTCCAGTGTTTGCTGCTGAGCATGTTGCTGCAGCTTTTCAGCAACGCTTATGATGCTCATTTGTCTCCATCAAACACTGTAGTCACAACTGTGTGCTTGTCAACTAAGCAATTTCAGTGTCTTGGTTTCTTGATTTCCATTGTAAAAACAAAGATAATGAATTTCAACATTATATATCAGATGTAATGGCATTGTGTACCTAAAATCATTCTTGCATACTGTCATGATAATGCAGTTTTCCAATGTGATTTTCCGGTTTTTATTTTTTCTTTCCTTTCTAATTCCTTTCATATTTGGAGCAATGCAACAAGCTATCAGCGCTGTTATAATTTTTTTTTTTTTATAGATGGAAGATTTCAAATGACAAATGTTGCTAGTCCTACCATCAAGATGAATAGGAATTCTATCAGATAGAGTAGCCATCATGAAAAATAAACCCTGCGAAATGTAGCTAGCGAAGCTACAGCAACATGGTAAAAGTAGTTTACTACATCTAAGCTATTTTTTTTTAATTGAACCAACTTTAAATCAATGCTACCTTAGTGATAAAAATGTAATTCAAACAGATAGGCACGCATAATTGTGCAATTATTTATTTAACAATTGTTCCAAACCAATTTGGCAACAAAAACA
>JAUMHI010000061.1:19163761-19185972 GCA_032359435.1 Enteromius unitaeniatus
TGTTTATCAGTACATTACAGAAAATAATGAACTTTATCACAATATGCTAATTTTTTTAAAAGGACCTGTATATATTCTCATAATTTTCTAACAAATCTATAGTTATGCGGTGGCACATAATTAGACCTCTTGTCTCCACACAGGAACAGCAACGCAGGCGGCATGACATCGCTTTGTTGCAGAGACGCTATATTGGTTTAAAGTAGAACACGGAAGCAGCTTTATGTCTGCTGTCTGGAGGTATTATAAAGTTGATGACAACAACATTTAGGGCTGCATCATAATCATCTTGTCAGTAAAGGCGGTCTTACATTGAGCCGCATTCACTACAAAGAGCTGTTATTCACTGATGAGCTGCACAAATTCGGGTTCATTATCAGCGTGATTTTGCGCAGCTCGTCAGAGAACAACGGCTCTGCGTAGTAAATGCGGCTCAATCTAAGACCACGCACACTGATTACAGAACCGGATTTACTGACAAGATGTGCAAAACATATCGTGCAATGATTATCGTGCAGCCCTAAAGCATTGCCATAGCAAACTGTGAGATATGTAAACTTGGGATTGCAAGAGGTGGAAAACAAACCTGAGAATTTGAAGAGGAGAGAACAAAATGCCCTGTGACAGCGCAAAGCCAAGATAGCACAAATTAAACTTTTATTTATATTTACTTTTATTTATATTTTAAGTCCAAAAGTTAAGAAAAATTATGTTATTTATACTTGATAGTTAAAGCTTCCTCATAGAACTGCTCTGTTTGTTAACAGAGTTGTATGTTAAAATAAGTTGAATTAAATAAAAAAATAATGAACATCCTTCATCTGTTTATTTGCTCTTTTTTATGTTTTCTTTATGCATTATAGAAGTATCCGATCGGAACTCGGTATCGTCAGATACTCAAAATCAAATGACTCGGACTCTAGGGCAAAAAAACCTGATCGGGACATCCCTATCAGAAACACACCAACAGAAAATTACATATCAATCTAGTTCTTCATTTTAGTTTTTTGTGTTTTTTTAGTTTTATATTGCCAAAGAGCCAATGTATAGCATTTTAGCATGCACAAATTAAAACACAGGTTTATAATTTAAAAATAAAATAAAATAAAATTGAATAAAATAAATCAGACACAGGCACATGGCATTAACAGGGACAGGGGCTGAATGAAATTTGAGGCAAAAACAGGCTGTTTTCTAGGGGTTGAAGAAAAGAGTTCCTGCGTGTTCACGCTTTGTCTCCCTATGACAGCAACGAAATCTGGGCAGCTGTCGGTGGGTTCCTGAGGGCTGATTGTCTTTGTAAAGACTAGCATAGCCAGCTTTTTGCATTCCAAGGAAAGACTTGTCACTGAGTGCCGCGAAGGTCCTCCTTGGGCAATACAGGAAAAAAGAGAAATTTCTCACGGTTGGAAGGCATTCTCCTGGGATGTCTATCCGGCCGTGCGCTGGGTGTGGTACTTTCCTCAACTCTGCTGCCTCACATGTCTGGCATGACCATGGCTACAGTGATGCCCCGCCTCTCGTTTGCGAGACGGCTCCCTCGCCATCTTCCCGCGGCAGATCGTTGAGCCATAATAGTTTTTTTGGCTGCGCAGGCTGCCCCATTCATCTCTCAAAGTGTACGTTGCTGCCATCGCAGCATATCACAATGCAGTGGAGGGTAAGTCCCTTGGGAAGAATCAACTTGGTCGTGAGGTTCCTCAGAGGAGCGAGTGTGGTTAACCCCCTAGACCACACCTCGTACTCTCTTGGGACCTCTCCATCGCCCTTTGGGTCTGTGGGAGGCCCCACTCAAGCCGTTCGCGTCAGTAGAGCTTAACCTGTCACTTAAGATGCCACTCCTGACCGCTTGCCTCCTTCAAGAGGGTAGAGGACCTACAAGCCTTCTCTGTCAATGAAACATGCTTGGAATTTGGGCGCAATCAGGTAGTGAACCTGCATTCTATAATCTTGCGTTGAGCATGTTTCCTTCCGTGTCTTAAGTTTGACATTAGGTAAGCGTGAGGCCAGCTGGTGTCGGCTTGGTGTGCCACTGGATCCATGCTCCCTTGCTCAGATTGGTGCGGAGTAGCTCCTGACTGTGCTCCTACAGGGTCTCCTTCACCCAGTAGGTTGTGGCTACAAATCTCAATATTCCACGGTCAGCCAGAGGGCCGTGTTTCCCTTCATATATCCATGAACAATTGATATACAGAATTTCTTCAAATTCCACATGTAGCATGTGCTCCGCCCTCCCGCCCAACTCTTGTTTCAGTAACAATTTGCATCCCCGTGGGGCCCCTATTGGCCCTCAGGATATTGGGAAAGTTATGTGCAGGTCCTTCTGCTGACATGTCCGCCTGTCGGCATGGGTTTCTCTGTGTAATGTGGCTCAGCTGGATGCAATCAGTGCACACCAATGTTCATTGGCCTTTTGATAATGCTCTGAGGCAATTGGTCGCTCATGCAAGTTCCCATATGGAAAGTCTCCGTTCCCTGCTTCGTAACCTAGATGTTGTGTAGAGTAAACAGAGATTGTGTCTAAAACACAGTGGAAACGCCAGTGTAAATCATCAAGTAATCATCAATATAGTAAAATATACTATAAATTATCAAGTCCAGGTTTACAATGACTTAAACTCTCCCAATGTAGTGACAGTTACCTAAGGCTTAACTAAGAAAACAAGATCAATAAAAATTGTTCTCTTCATTTGCGATGGTCAAATTATTTAACAGTATGAATTCATGGTTTCTATGAGAAATTAAGTCTACACAGCAAAATGTAAGAAGTTACAAGTTGTCATTGTTTTGAACGTTGCTAATATGTAATACCCTTTAAGGGTAGCAACGCATCTTGCAACATTTCCAGATAACAATATACTGATGTGACAAATGGAACAAGACTATAAATAAAACTATCAAATGCAAAAAAATGCAGCCATGTAATTACTCATGTTTAGAGGAAAAAAATAATTAAATGAAATATAAAACAGAGCACATTAATAAAACAATAGAGATTTTTTTTATTATTTGTTCAGTGTGATTTGCTTTTTGTAAAAAAAATGGTGGTTTCTTCTGAACCCTTGGCAAACTGTCACAGCTTCCCAAACATAAGACTTTTGCATTATTAGGTGCAGAGATCAGGGGCATGACAGATGGTGAAAAAAGGCTGCCGCCTTATTGTGAAGCAGTGTCATTCCATGGTGCATTTATGTGTATGTGTATACTTAAAGTTGTAAATATTACAATATGTGAGCAGGGTACCACTTTAGTTTAGGCATCAATTCTCACTACTGCCTATTTTTATTTATTTATTTTTAATAGCATGACTACCATATTGGCTGTTTATTAGTACTTACTGCATAAAGCACTAATGTGTTACTCTCCATAAATCCCTTAATCCTACCACATACCTAAACCTTACAACTGCATTACTAACTATTAATTAACAGCACATTTTTGGAGGCAAAATACATAACATTGTTTGCATACATTTTATGTTAAATCTGATTTAACATTTGATGTTGTAAATTCAATATTCTGTGGACATCTTGGAATTTTTAAAACATTTAAACTGTAAATATTTACCAACCATGCATGAGAAGGTTTTGTTTAAATTTTTGCCTGTCAATATGTTGATACTGTATCCGTTAATACAAATGAGACCACCTATATAACAGAGCATATGGGTTTCTTCAAGCAAAAATATCACTCAGCACAATACAACACAAGTGAGAAACATCTCAGCTGGTGGTTAGCAAATGAGACTAGAAAAAGCTGTTTTGCCAATCATGTTGAAAGACACATTCATTGGGGAATTGTTTGAATTATGGATTCTCAAGGAATTCCTCATCCCTGAGACAACTTACAAATTGGGCCTTGACACTTGCTTTGTAGGGTTTTTGATTGCAGAGCGCATAAAAAAATGAAAAGCAGCCAGTCTGTCTTATCCTGTGAGATTTTAATGGTGCTTATTAAACACTCCCTGAAGGGTGCACGTTGTGGCAGATGTACAAGGTGTGTTGCTGAAGCATGTAATGTAAGCAGAATTTCCCTCAGCGCTTTTCACAACTGCCTTTTTTATTGGAGTGATTAGGTTTCAGAATTAATTATTGTGATTAGTCATTTTCCAAAACAACACACAAGGGCTTAATTTCTAAGTCGTACCTATGCTTTTGTAGTTCAATTTGGCTCTGAGATAAAATGTCACAGTTGAGGTACAATTTCAATCAGATTACAGATTATGCAGTCAAGATTTGAGAAATGAAATCTGTTAGAACTAATCCAACAATATAACTAATCAGCTTACTCTTTGCCTCACTGTGTATACAATATGGTTTGCGGTAAAGATGTTTTCAATGAAAAAGAAAAACAGGATGATATAGAACCATTATGACAAAATCATTTATAATCTGAAATATTATGAGAGTTTTTCTTTAAAAATCCATTGTATCAAGCTCAAATATGTGCCTAAATAATGTATTTGGTTGACATGAATGAGTCGGTAGGTCACTATGATAAAATATGTACAGCAATTGGCCTGTCTTGAAGGTCATCACCGTATGAAGGATCATATCATAAAATTGGATCTCTGACCAAAAACTACTCCATCATCACTCATGAATATTTCAGACCCCCGACATAAGTTGGCTGTTTGAAAATTTTATTTTACAACTGTGTAAAGATATGCCTTCGAAATCATAAATATTTATGCCGTTTCTCTGCCTCAGTTATCTAAAATGATTCCCGGGTTTGGATGCTGTGTAGTATCACATCTCTGGGCAAAGCTTTGCCAGCAACATTACTAATTACTATAATTAATTCTCTATGTTTGGCATCTGTGTATGTCACCTAATTAGCAGATGTGGTTCTATTCACTCATATTTCAATGGTTTGCTGTGTGAAAAAAGGGGACATTAGCTTTGCAATATGGCTCTTTTGACCCTCTCAACCTTGAAAGACAACAACACATTATTACATTTTTAAAACAACATATGCAGGATTGGTTTATTTCTTTTCAACGATCCAACTTTCGTCTTAAAGTGTTGGTTTGTTAATGCTCTGATGAGAATTTATTTCCTCCACTTATCTCTTTGTTCTTGTTGAAACAATGAATTTAATTTAATTAAGTTCAGTGCAATATGTTTAACCGACCATTAATGATATCATATTTCATGAAACATGATATTTTTTTTCTTTTGATAAAGCAGAATAAATTTGCCCAAAGTTTGACATATACACATTTTGTGACTGGATATTTGATGCTTATCTGATAAAAGTAAAGCTTTTCAAACATATTTGAAATTTGCTGTAAAAAAAAAAACAAAACAAGAAAACAAGAATTAAGCTTGGAGTTAGTTCTGGTGACATCATCACGTGTGGCATTCTTCTTTTCTAAACACAGCGGCTCGTACACTGATACTCTGTTTGTAATAGGTGTAATACACATACAACAACCAATCTAAATTTGGATTAGATTGGAAAGTCATGTATAAATATTATTGTAAATATAAACGTTCTGATCAATGAAAAACTGTGCATTGCAATAAATTGCACTGTATATGTACAGTATTAGCTCACTTGCTCTAGATGTAAGGTGAGATTTACAGCTTGTGCCAGCACAAACCCTCTTTTTGGCAAATGCTGTAAGGATTACCTAAAGATGCACAGTGAAAAAATTAGCTATGAAAATGCATGTATACTGCTATTTATGTGGCTGACCTTATAGCATATGCATGTGTAAGAGTTTCCCTTTCAGATGCAAAATGTAACATGATTTACTAAGGTTTACGCATGTCAGTTAACTGGTATTTGTGCTATTAATTATTTAATTTTGTGCCTTTGTTGTTTGTAAATTACACATAGCTAATTTAAATGCTGCCTGTGTCTGTGTTCTTTATGAGGTAAATTGTAAAAAGGTACAATAAGGTTTGTTTGTTGTTAACTGTATTAGTTAATCTGAACTAACAATGAAAAATACTTACAAAGCTCGGTGCATTTCCCAAAAGCATGGCTAGCCTACTATGGTCGCAAGTTCCATCGTTACCAGCACAGTTTAAAGATTCAGTGTTTCCAGAAAGCATAGTTCAAACAAACATTCACAGTCAATGTCACAAACTTACGTGGTTGGAACTACAGCTTTGGACCTGTGGTTAGTTGCATAGTTTCTTGTTAGTAAGATATATGGGCTTTAATATATATGCTCTTGGGCACAAGAAGCAAATTAACATTACTATCTTTATCTGACATTCTATCTAAATATGAAATGCGTTTTAATTATGTATTTTTGCACGTCCATTCTAAATGCTGCTTTTGAAAAGTGCGCATGCATAAATGGCTAAGGGAATCCTGGAGTATGACGTAAGAGGAAACCCGCGATGATTAAAAGACCAAAGAAGCAAAATCACAGTGAACAAAAATAATTAATTTGTCAATATGTGTCATGATCAATACAGCAGCATCTTGGAGATCTCTAATCAGTTAAATAGCATAAGTTATTCCTCCACCACATGCATGTGATGTCATTAAAAATGGCCCTATGTTGTGGAACTAATGTGGTTCAAACGATGAAGATGCGACCGTGTTCGGGAAACAGTCGTGTGTAGTTAGTTTGTTTCCAAAACAATGCATCATACTATGTTGGTTAATCAGCGAGTTACATCGTTGTTCGGGAAACACACCCCTAGTCGGAGTGGCTGGTTTTGTCTGGTTTAAGCTGGTTTCTCAGTCTGGCCAAGCTAGTGTTCCGCTGCATGGTTCAACCTCACCAGCTAAAACAGCCAACACAGTCTCACGACCAATTCGTACGTATTCGTACGATGTGCCAAACACTTAAAATACGTATGATTTAGAAGAAATCGTATGAATTAGCCACCTCATAAAATATTTACGAATTGCTGTGAGATAAGGTTAAAAAGAGCAGTCAAACCTCAACTAAAATCATCTACTACCAGGCAAACCCCTTAGGCTGTTTCAGACCTTTCTTTTCGAGGAATAACAGGGCAGATCAAGAGACCAGAATATGTATCATAGAGGGTGGACTGTTTTGAGTAAAATTTGGGAGATCTATCAAACACCCATAAAATCTAAAAACAATCTCAAACTTGGCACCCATAATACCTCAGGTATCGCATTTGGTTGCAGCAAAGGATGAGTTCTGAGTACAGGATCTAAAATGAAACCTTTTTTTAACACTTTTTAACAGTTAGGCAGTTAGGTAAGCAAAAACCAAAGCTAAAACAGACAAACCAAGCATAAACATGGCATTAGCAATATGGTAGCAAGCACTACTCACATTTGCTTTAGATAATATCAAAATGTATTAGTATACCCATAAAACTGATTACAAAATCTGAGGTGAATTTTCACCTCACAGTAGCACAGTGTAATTGTGGTTGACTTTCATCCCAATGATAGATTGCACACTATCTTATAGCATAAATCAAATTTGCCTGCAGGTGTGTCCTTGATACTGTATCATATTTTGATGACGCATTTTAGTGTTGCCTAATAATGTTTCATACGATACAATCATCACATCAGTATGAAATATTCCTTTTGTTTAATGCCTTATAATCCATCTAAGCAACATTTTATGACTCAGATGTACCCAAGTGCAACTAAGAACAGATAAGATAAATAAATCTTGTCAATTTCTTGGCTTATCATAACAGCGGTGAATGATCAGAACATCAACATGTCATGGCTATTTCCAAAATAGAATGTGGTGTGTAAGACATTTTGTCATGGGTAACAGTGAGCAAGAACAACTGCTTCAATGAAACACATGACAGCATGGAATAGGCTACAGCTTCAGTCAAAGTGTGAATGTGACAGTCAAAGTGACACTGATAGCAGCAGCATTATCAAAAAAGTGTGAATCTCTAGATGGATAATAATGCTAAATCCCTGAAGAGAAAGACAGTGGCAGAATACCAACTTTCATTGAATATGAATATGAAAAACAGAGTAGTGTGATAAATGTTCCATGCCATAGAAAGACATTTTTTTTAAAAATCTATGTATATCTGTCTAGCTACTAAATGATCTTGCACTTATAAAATAAGGAGATGGTGCAGTAATGGTGTCAGAGGGCAAAATTATAATGTGTATTCCAATTCGCTGAATGATTAGCATATTTATATTCCATGACATTGAGCGATTATCATATTTATGTAGCTATGTATTTACATATGACTTCCAAAAAACATGGTACTTTTTAAGTCAAGACAAGGCAAGTCATATTTATACACACTTGTAAAAATCATCAATCATGAAACAAATTTAATTTCAGCATAAAAGCAGATCAGCAGTAGATAAGTGTGTCATTATTCAGTTCATTTTTGTTTCAGTTTTAATAACTGTCAGTGTTGCAAAATGCATTTTTTTTAATTAATTAAATTTAGCTACTGTATAAGCAGCTCTACAGAAGACAAAAGTGTCATGAGTGTCAGTTTCAGTCAGTTCACTGTTGATTCAATTTAGTTCAATAATGGTGCAAAGATAACATCATTATCCATCCTGTTAATTTGTTTATATATGCATTTATTTTGTTACCATAGTTATCTAAATTCCATTGGTGTACAATGAAGCAGATCCATTTTCAACACATCAATAAAATAAAATGGATCAATAATCATAAAGCCAGTATTAGTTGGCCACAGCAGCCAACCCATAACACCTTAGCATAGGGATTTTGCCTGTGCAAACTCACATTTTGTTCTGAAAATGTAAAAATCTAGGTTTTAAAATGTGACATACTTTGTGCTACCAAAGCTCATGTTGAGACAAATGCATTTTCTTTGTCTCGCAGGTGAACGAGTGACCCAATGAGGTGGAATACTACTTTACCGGAGTGCTGGAAAAGAAGTCACCTTGTCCCAGTTCTCCGAGAGCACAGGGAGAGAGACAGACATCTCTGATTGTTTGTTGCCAGTAGGGAGACGGGAAGGTCAGTAAACAAACTAGACTGCATTTCTTCTGCTGCAGTGTGTCATTCTGCCCGATGTTCAACTCATGTCAGCACAAGAAGAGATGTTTGGATCCCTGCTTGATGTATCTGCAAGTGACTGTTGTCAGTGTAAGCACTGCCATTCAAAATGCCATGCATGAAATGTCATTGAATGCAGATTAAGATTCAAAATTTTAGCTCCTTGACCAGGTCTAAAATCTACTTTTACTATTCAGAACAAAATTGTTGAATAATGATAATTTAACTAACGATTAAATCTACTTTAAAATTATTTTTCCCCCTCTCTGAATGCTATGTAATATGCTGCACAATTAATAACATTTAAATAGAAATTTAAATATGGAATTGTGTGATCATTAAGACATAAAAGGCTATTTAATGAATTTATTCAGTTTATTCCAATGCATATTGTTTACAGCTTGCAAGTGAAGAGGCAGCAGTCTGTTCTGCCATCATGATATAGTGCTTTTAGCAGACACAAAGTGTCTACTGATGCTTGTTCGATACAAACTCTATCTGGCGTTGCTTTGAGTTTAGTGTGATTTATGTTACGTGGTTATTACATTATATTTTTTGATATTTATGTTTATTAAACATTATTGTTATTTAGCATTCTATTAAAACAAATAAGATTTAAGGTTTTTGTTTCGTTTTGTTTTTTCTTTAAGCTTGGCCGATAGAAATTGTTTTACCTTCAAGAGTAACTCCTTATTTTGAGCAAAACATGATGCAATTTGGAGACAAAGCACAGTGCTTGCAATTTTGTAATTTTTGCACACCCTTTCGAACATAAAAGTTGCTGTCTCAGTGTGATTTTATGTTCTTTCACCCTTGATATCTAAGCAACAGAAATATGAGCTAAAACAACAAACAAACAAACAAACAAATGAATTAGAAAAAAGTGCAGTATATAAAATGTTGAGCTGCTGTAATTTAGAGAGAAAGAGAGAGGAAAGAAGAGGTATGGAATCAGAGGTTCAGCATATCATACAGAATATATTTTTTTCTGTAGTAAAGTTATGTGTCTTGCATAAGCAAGTTGATTTGTAACTGCAGGCAAGAAACGATAATAAAAAGAATAAGTAAATAAAGGATGAAATATATTGAGTATGCAGTGGCACATTATTGAACCAATTTGAGCCTTTGACACATGAGTAGCAATAATAGTCTTAAGGAAGCTATTATTGTCTAGTAAGACCCAATTTATTTGATGGATATGTTTAGACCCTAAGCACCTAAGCAAGCAAGCAAACAAACAAATAAGAAATAATAAAATACAATTCCATTAGAAACAAGTCTATTGTTATGTAATAGAAAGTGCACGTAATGTATTTGTGGTGGTTAAATACAATTACAAGGCTTTTTATAGTTCACATAATTCACAGTTTTATACTTAGTTACACTGTACAGCTTTAACCACTGACTGATATATATATATATATATATATATATTCATATTCAAGGATGAGATGGTGAAGGGGATAGTGGTTTTACAGAAGGGATTATTATAATTTTATTTTATTTTTTCAGGAAGGTACCATCCCCCCTCAATTTAAGCCCTGTAAAAGGCCAGACTGAAGTGCGATTTGCTCATGAATCAGACATTGGTAATTACCAGTACACAATCTACCTCAAATGTCTGCCTTTGTACCAGCAAATTTGTGAATTAGCCAGTAACACTGTGGTAAATATTTTCTAACAAGAAGTCACTTTTTATAGATATTGATTTTATAATTTCAAAAGATGTATCTTGTGACATTCACTTTCTACAATCCGTAATTTAATGGATGGCCACAAATAAGATCTTTAAAATAAAAGGAAACATAACTTCCCATTTAACACGTATGAGAGTGACATAGTGGTTTATAATTTAGAATATATATATATATATATATATATATTGTTGTTGTTGAACAGCTATTTCCGGCATATTGTTTACTTATTTATTTCTTCATCTTTTTGGTATTGCTTTCCTGGAATCTCCAGCAAAGGGTTAATAAAACACTTTACAATTGCCGTGTTTATTGCAACTAGGTTCTTGTAGTATAAAGATGACTCGCAACCGGAAGCAGTGGGCTTTAATTGCCTCCCAACAGATTGCTGCCTCACAGAGAAAGCGGGTTAATTGTGTGGGCTGGGAAAGCCATTTCATGACCTTTATCAAGCATTACCAAACACAACATTTCTGAAGCTTTAATGTTTGCAGGTTTGTCTCCTATTGCGCATGAAATTAGTTGGCTGGCTTCCGAAATAAAAAGGCCAATCCTTCAAAACAACATTAGTTTGTAAACATACTGTAATGTCACACAGGACACTTAAAATGCTTGTGGCGCATTTCTGTAAGCTGATATTACATTGCTTTTGCATATTTCACAACACTTGCAAAGTAAAGTGTCCAGTGAAAGTATTGCTGCTAAAGCGTGTTTGGTTGTAACCAAATCAGATAAACTTAAATCTGGCAACACTTTTATTGTTCTGCATATTGCACATAATTAATAACTTATTAATTTTTTATTAAATACATTTTCAGCTAACAGTAATAAATGTTTAACCTGAAAAAAAAAAAAAAATTATATATATATATATATATATACATATATATATTATTTTTATTTTTTCTTCATGTGCCTTTTAAATTTTCTTTAGTTTAGCAACATAAAACTAGTCAAAACAGTATACCAACAATTAGTGTTGTGGTGGTGGTTTTATAACGCAATATCAACAATGTAGTACAATTATTTTTCAATTGTCTCTGACATGCTAAAATATGACTGTAAAGTACACTGGAACGATTGCTGATTGTCAGCCGTCAGCTTAGCCAGAGCCCCTCAGGAGACTGGCTGTTTCCAGACTGTATAAATGTTTAGCACTTCAGGTAAACCATTAGCTGGTGACCTGCCAGTAAACTGCCTACATGCAGTCAGCCAGTATGTCAGTGTGCTCCGAGGGTGGATGTCTGTCCACCACCTGACCACTGTCTCTGCTGTTGTACTCGGCCATCTGGCACAGCTCTCTCTCTTGAGACGGGATTAAGTGCACTCGCCTGTCGCACAAATGACAACAGTTCCACTGCAAACTCCAAGAAATGAGTGTGAAAAACTGCTTAGTTAAAGTGCACAGAGTTATGTTGTGTGTGTGTGTGTGTGAGAGCATGTGTGTGCTTTCCCACGTTAGTACTGAGTCCTTGAGCTTTTCACACAAGTAACAAACTCCCTTTAGTGTCATTGTTTTTTTTTTCCATTTTTATCCTTTACCTCATGTGAGTGAATGGTAAATACTGTGTTTGTATCAGCATGTTTTAATAAGTTAAATATTTGCATTCTATATTTTACTTACAAAAATTGTATTACACCTTATTCTAGCTGTGCAGATGTTCATGTGCTGTAGTGATGCAATTTCCCGAAACGAATTGCACATTTTTATGTTTTTAAAATTAATAATCTTATTATAATAATCTTTCTCTTTTTTTTTTTTTTTTAATCAAAATTGTCTCTTAAATTTGCCATTAGGGAAAATCACAAAAAAGAGAACAAAAGTGACAAGTAAGGCTGATTAATAATAAACAACTCAACACTACTTAAATGCAAACATGACAAATGTATAATTTAAATCCAATCAAATTTGCACTGTCATATAGTAATACAATTCTAAACCATTTGGATAACAGAACACTGTCACGTAAAATCATGGTGTGATAACAAGAAGGTAAATATTCCCTAAATCTTGTAAATTTTATCCTACCAGGTATGCCAAGTTTGAAAAAAATAAAATAAAATTGCAAGACAAAATAACAAGTATCTTATCTGAGAATGCATCAAGAGGAACAATGTGCATATAATCAATATTCATCCTTTTTTTTCTTTTTTTTATGTGTTCTTTGATTCTTTTAGCCTGAAACTATTACATTGAAAGTGTACACTTAAAAAAAAAAGATTGTTAGAGCTTGGAAAGAATGTCAGCTAAAAAGATACGATTATTATTTGTTTTTCTGTTTATTCTAAAAGGATTTTTCTTTGAAATAAAGCAAAAACAGCAATAGCTGATGCATTTAGTAATTAGTATTTTAATTTAGTATTCTCTACAAAATTCTACCTGTACAATATCTGAGACAAGCTAAGTAAATGTAAATGATACAATTCAATACCATTATTTTCCACATGTTCTTTTTAAATCATACTAGCACAGACATACAGACAGATCTGGCAGAACTGCAGAATTTTTAAAGTTTTCCAGCTCCTAATGGAGTCTAAAGACATCTTTACAAAGGCAGCACAAAATGTGAAATGGCATCATAAAGACCATGATGTTTTAACTTGCCGCAGAGGTGCCATAAATGTGTTCACCAGAATTCTTTCCTGTGATCAGCAGAATGTATAAGATTGGATTATGCTGGCAGCCAGCAAAAACACACAAAAAAGATACAAAGTTTATTGGAGTACTGACATGAATCTGATTGTCATAAAAAGGCAACATTAGATGTAGGATTTCATTTATGCAGAACCAACAGCTAAAATTGGCATGTATGCACACATAATTCTGAGTTCTTAAAGAGCCCCATTAGCTTCACTGTTTAAAGATCTAAAGTAAAGGACATAATAGACACTTAAACATGAAATTTATTATGCAATAATAAAAAAAGCTTTCTCAGAATCTGAATCTGGATCCCTAAAGTCACGTAAAAGTGAGTTGTAAGTTTTAACACATCAGACAGCCTTTTCTCATACCACTGGAGGATTTTTAGCTAAAATGAAATGCTATATACAGTACACCAGATGTAACAGTGATAAACTTTGACTTGCAACTTGCAGACAAACAATTTTAGTCTTGTGATAGCGACAGGCCAGGGGACAGAGAGAGTGCCAGAAGTGTATGAGAACTGCCAGTACGGAAGATCAATTTCTGGTACTGTAAAAAGCATGTGGAAGAATTGCTGGCCCTCTTTGAGCCCAGGCTTTAATTGCTTTAGAACTGCTTGTTATGTATTTTTATATAACTGCTTTTCAAACCTTAACTCAAACACACACACCTTATTTTTTCTTAATACAAAACCATTCAGGACAGGTAAATTGGTCACACTAAATCGCATACAAGTGTCATGAATAAGAGTGTGAATATCTGTGTTTATGTAGCATTGTGATAGATTGGCCATCAGTCATCACTTACCTTCAGCCCAACATACTGGAATAGGTTCCAGAATCCCAACAACAAAAAATAATAATTAAATACAGTATAAAAATAATGTGATTAGAAGTAGTCAATAGTGATTATGCGTATTCACCCCACAATGTAATTATTGCATAGTGATTAGGTAGTAAGTCAATACTGTGATTTTCATAATGTACTTGACAATGATTACAATATCCATATTCACAGTATAATATGAGGAGTACTCTGTTTTGTCCATTTAGATATATTTACACTTTTTTTACTGCACATTTTGTTGCACCCTCTCAGAAAAGTCTGCATGGCTTGCTTCTACAGATGAGTGGTTTAAAAACATGGCTGAACATATGAAGCTTTTAAAGACTTCATTTTCAGATGTCAAGTGCATTACTAATGGTTGGAAACAATGGAGACATTTTTACTTGCGTTTCTGACAAAAGCTGTGAGGCTGAGTACCCTAGAGCTGACAAACATGTTTGTGTAAAAAGGAAGGGTGTAATAGTTGCATAATTGAATAAAGATCCTATAAACTTACAGCAACACTGACAGAACAGACTCCACAAACAAAGGCCTCCCGGCTCAGTTGGAACTGGTCAAGTCTATATACTGCATGTTTGGAAGAATATTCAGAATTTTGTCTCTGTTTGGCACCAGAATAGAAGAAATGAAAACAATTAAAATGCAATTGCAGTGCAGAATTAAAACTTTAATTCAAGGGGTTGAACAAAAGTAAAACATAAGAAAGCTTAGGAATCACACCCTTTTTTTTCCACAGTCCACCCATTTTCAGGGGTTTAAATGTAATTAGACAAATAAATATAATATAGTTGTAAAAAAAAATGGCTCATTGTCCATTTGTTCTATGAATCATCATTTTTGCTGCATTTGGCTGAATCTGGGCAGGCAGTGTATTCCTATACACTTCAGAATTCATCCAGCTTCCTCTGTCTTCTAGCACGTCATAACTAAATAATACATGCTTGTGCCACACACTGCTCCACCATGTTTCACAGGTGATGTTGTACTGTATGCTTTGGACCATGAGCTGTTCTAAGCCCTCGCTATACTTTTTATTCCTATCATTTTGATCTTAATTTAAATCCAAAAGATGCATCTGGCTTGTTTTTTTGTTGTTGCTGTTGTTGATGTCTTTTGGCAAAAACTAATCAGGCCTCGTTTACAGCCTTTGGTGAACCCTCTGTATTTGTTCTAATAATGTCTTGATTGTAGACTTTGACAGTGTAGACAGTGACATACCTACCTCCTAGAGAGTGTTCTTTACTTTTGTTTTAAAATGTTTTAAAAGACTTTCTGTTGCAATTTGTTTTATATGCTTATTGCAATGGATTAGCGCTTCCCTCTGGAAAGTCTCTAATAAAATGCTGAGCCGAGGTCTTGCATATTGAAGTTCCTGTCCGTCAATATGGGTCTAGGGTTATCTAACCCCAGGCTGTTAGTTTTGCCACTTCAAACATGTTTATCTTGTATAGTAGCGCTCTTCCTGGAGTGGAGAGCATCAGGATAAAAACTGAAAGTGTGCTTGTCTGAATAAGCAGAGAAGGTGTAGATGAAAAAGAGAGCGAATCACACTCAGCTTGGCAGCAAATTAAGTCACGGAAATCCAGCAGAACAGCTGCTCAAGAAAGATGATAGGAGCAAGCAAATTAAAACAAAATCAAATCTTGTCACACAAACAAAAGAGAAAAAATGGGTTGATGAATCATTCGGTAGGGGGAAAAATGAGCCAAAGGTGGAGGAAGAAGACTGCCTGCGTTAAACATTATGTGGCATGATGTTCTGATATTTATGTCAAGACCTTTGCCTGATAGTCCAAAAAGGTGGTATAATTAGAAACAAGTGTGGCAGGCAGTCGAGTCTAGTGCATCAGAGCACTGCTCCTTTCATTTCAATTAGGTTCCCTGGTGTCAAACTGCTGGCTCCGACATCTACAAAAGAATATCAGAGGAACATTTGCATGCCTATCCATTGTCTAAATGTCTGAAAAGACATTTGCACACTGGTGGTCTTTCTCTCAGCCCACAGAATCATTGCATCTGCAAATTCAAGATGTTCTTTAGTTTCTTGCCAGCTATGCTGTAGTAGGAGGTCACAGTCATAACAAGAAATGGCTTACTGTGGGATGTTCCCAACCTCATCACCTATCAGGGAAGCACACCATCCATCGAGTGATTTTGCAAAAGAAAAAAAAAATATGACTCATAATTCAGTGTTTGCCAAGGACATTTTTGAAGTATGTACATTTTTTTAATTGTATAAGGTGAAAATAAACCAGGCTGACTAGCAGAATGCTGGGTGGCATAATTTAGACAAGGTCCTTTGCTGTGTTCTATCAGATGTTGGATATTCATACTTGATTGTCTCATGCTTGCATGACATTTAGGCATTAAATGAAATTATTAAATTTCAATGTTCTTCTAGGTTTAGAATTTCTGCACCCCTTGGCTGATGTTTTGTTAAATCCATCCCTCAAGAGGCAATATTCAGTTTGTTACAACAACAATCATAGCTGCTGTATTGAGGCTAAACTGAGCTCAGCATTAGAAAAACGTCTAGCATTGAAGGAGTAGGTGATGGGATGGCATTACAGGACACCTGTTGTCCTTTGGGCAGGGGATAGGAACAACTATGTTTTCCCAACTAGAATTGGCCCACCTTGTTAGCAACCATTTGGACATCTGCCAGCTACTTGGCACTGTTTTAGCTCTAGCCAGACCAGTGGAGAAGGAAACAGGTTTTCCACAATGTTATCACCTTTAGAGGTACTGTAGTTAAAAGGATACCAGTTTGCTTGGTAACACTTTGCGGTAAGGGTACATGAATTACTATACAATAAAATTAATGCATGAATTATGCCTTACTTTATGCAGTAATATCTCATGAATTATCAGAAACTAACATGAGTTCAGAGTCTTTCAATCATGACTTCATGGATGAACTACACATCAATTAAGACATTAACTGGGTGCATCAAGATGGGTACATCATCATGATTTATGATTTATTACGCATGATCATAATGTTTTCTTTGTTCACAAGAAAGAGAAAGAAAGAAAAGTATTTAGTATCTACTTTGGATAAATCTGTAGTACATAAATTGTTATGAATTTGTGCATAAAAAAACATTAATTTGTGCAGAAAAAATTACTTGAGTTACTAAATGAATTTACAAAAATCCACATTACCTTATTGATGCATACAGGCTAGAATAGAAAGAACAGGCTCTATCAATTAATGTGAGAACTAATGTTTATTGTTGTATTTTAAATAAGTTATCAAGCATGTTCATATAGCCCTCCAGGTAAATGAACACACCCCAACACTGGCTAATCACAGCACATAACATGTGAATTTTGTGAATCATTAACTAAGCATTAGTTTCTCATGACTCCATCATGTGTGTGGCCCCTCAACTAAAGTGGTGATTTGGTACTGAATACCAGTATGTTATGAATGATGGCATAAAATGGTATGTAAGATGACATGAATATGAACATTAAATTTGAAGCTTTTGCACACAATGTACACAAATGCAAAATTAATGTGATCTTAACTTTCTGTTTTATTCTTAAACAGTATAATCCAGTTAAATCAACAGCAATGTCTGGAAAGGAGAAGGAATTCAGTACCATAACTGGCAAAGTGATCTCATGATAATTTTTACTTATTTCATGTAAAATGTGATTCAACAAAATATATTTACCTACATTTTACCTACAAATGAACCCTTATAAATATTGAAATTGCAATATTAGTTTTATTATATTATACTCCGCTGTCATATTCACATGATTTCTGCCAACACTCAAAGAAAACAACTACATAACAGTAAACTAAACATTTAACTAAACTAAACAATAAAATGAATAACATGGATGGTAAACATTAGTTCTTAAATGTAAATAAATAGATAAATCTTAAGTAGTTTTATCTGCACAAAATAATGCTATTTTTATGCACAAATTCATGCCAATTTATGTACTATAGATTTATCCAAAGTAGATGGTAAAGACTTTCTTCCTTTCTCTTTCTTTCTTGTGAACAAAAACATCATAATTATGCGTAATAAATCATAAATCATGATGATATACCCATCTTAGTTTATGTCTAAATTAATGTGTAGTTCATCCATGAAGTCGTGAATGAAAGAATCTGAACTCATGTTAGTTCCTGATAATTTGTGAGATATTACTGCATGAAATAAGACATAATTCATGTGTTAATTTATTAATGATTTCATAGTAATTCATGTACCCTTACCGCAAAGTGTTCCCGTTTTCTTGGAGGCCATGTGTCCCTAAAGGATATATCCTCAGTTTGCTAAGCATTACACAAACAAATTTAAGTCAAATACCAGCATTTGTCCAATTTCCCATGCATCTTATTGCAAATGTGAAATGCTTCCATTAAACATAGGGTTAGGGTCAACCAGTCAGTCACTTTTATTTATATAGCGCTTTAACAATACATATTGCAGCAAAGCATTGAGCATTATCAAGTAGGAGAACAGGGTGATGGTAATATGGTGATGGTATAATCACAAGAATTCATCTATTTATTTATCTAATGCAGAGACGGTCTCTGTAGTCAAAACGACGATAGTCACTAGAAATCAGGTGCCCCCAAATAAATAAGCCAGAGGCGACAGCGGCAAGGAACCAAAACCCCATCCATGAGAGAATGGGGAAAAAACTTGGGAGAACCAGGCTTAGTTGGGGCCAGTTCTCCTCTGGCCGGACACCCAGCACCTAATTTCCAGTTAAATTTTAAGCACATGTCAGATTGTGTAAAGGACTAATAGTGTAAGGAGAGCGCTAACCACTTATCAGTGCCAGCAAACCACTTATCAATAGAGCAGTTTGTTTGTCTTTTTTAAATGTGGTAGATTTAAGTAGTAAATGGTAATTGGTAATTAATTAATTCATATATTTATGATTTTCTGTTTGGTTTGTTTGAATTAAACCAATTGCAAATAAGCAAGTTATTAAATAACAAAATAAAATGTGAAGGCATGGCATCTGGGGTAAAAAGTGCTTCTGCTGTTAGGGCTAATGGTGGACAGTAATTAGCATGATAATTTATAGATGAATTTATAGAATAACTTTCTATTTGTTGACCTGATATGGCTAGATTCAAATGGTAAATATTACCATCATATTTAAAAACATGACACTAATCATATAATATAATACAATAACATTTGTTATTTTAAATATTATTGGATCTCCTTCAGTACTTTCAGAATCTTAACTTATTAAAATAATTTTGTATATATATTTTAGAATTTAACATACACCATGTTTTTTTTTATTACTCTATTCATCCAAATAATCAGAATCAGGTGTTCCAATCACTTCCATGGCCACAGGTATTTAAAATCAAGCGCCTACGCATGCAGACAAACATTTGTGAAAGAATGGGTTGCTCTCAGGAGCTCAGTGAATTCCAGCGTGGAACTGTGATAGGATGCCACCTGTGCAACAAGTTCAGTTTTAAATGTCATTGCTCCGAAATATTCCACAGTTAACTCTCAGCTGTATTATAAGAACGTGGAAGCATTTGGGAACAACAGCAACTCATCCATGAAGTGGTAGGCCACGTAGAGTCAATCGCTACAGACCTCCAGACTACATGTGGCCTTCAGATTAGCTCAAGAACAGTGTACGGAGAGCTTCATGGAATGGGTTTCCATGGCTGAGTAGCTGCATCCAAGCCATACATTACCAAGTGCAATGCAAAGCACACCGCCATTGGACTCTAGAGCAGTGGAGACGCTTTCTCTGGAGTGACGAATCGTGCTTCTCCATCTGGCAATCTGATGGACGAGGCTGGGTTTGGCAGTTGCCTGGAGAACGGTTCTTGTCTGATTGCATTGGCCCCTTAGTTCCAATGAAAGGAACTCTGAATGCTTCAGCATGCCAAGACATTTTGTACAATTCCATGTTCCCAACTTTGTGGGAATAGTTTGGAGCTGGCTGTTAACATTTCATTTCTGCTTCAAATGTGGTCCTTCAGATTCTTATCAGATGTTCGATGAATGACTGCAAACTAGATATGTACAAAGCATTTACATAAGTTATAACTTCATAGCCATGACTTCATAACCTCTTTCCCCTGACCCTAATTTCATACTTTTAGTTAGTCTGTGAATGATTGTTTATTTTTGTTTTTCTTTTTGTAAGCAAATTAAAGTAAAGGTGATATAGGCGACGGCAAAACCCGAATGAGCTGGCCTTTAAAATGTCAACCTTTATAAAACTTGCTCTCTGACCTTCCTGACAGAAAAGATTCATCACATTCTAAACTATAGAATATTCACATAAGTATGTAATGCTGCAGCAAACTTGAGCAAAATAATAATTTATATCTGTACCAATCTCTCTTGCACTTTGTCTCTACCTTCCTGCACTGAAAAGTGTTTTAATACTAGGAAACGGTCATTGCTGTTTACAGTAATAGCCCCAATCTAAAAAAAAAAAAAAAACACCATTATCATTATTAGATGGAAAGTGTTAGAGGGTTTGATACTCTGCAATTCTAGGCTACATATTTCCATCATTGGCAAATGAATAATGCATCAGACATCACTCAACTAATGCAACAGTGTTGAGAGTAATTTTAAACATAGTGGGAGGCAAGTACGCCCCAACCCACCCTACACTCATTAAATCAGACTGCAACAGCAGCAAGGACCAGGCTGAGCTTTCTGCTGTTTACAGACTGAAGATAACATTCATCACTATGTGTACAAGCATACACAGCAGTCACACTCTTTATATGCATGTTGTAGACTCCTATAGTAAATGTTGACTGAGTTGCTTCACATAGCCTCCACGAATTCCAGTGTAGGCCTTTTCCAAATGTTTACATTATTTTGGTATCTAATTTTTGCATACCAGCCATTGCTGGTAGATCCCATAACTACACATTAGTGTAGTTAAATGACACTTGAGCATGTCCTGATTTTGCCAAGTACTACAGTATGTGTGCCCAGATCAACATACTTTGTTGACCCTAGGACAACATTTTAATGCAAAAATATAGTCTTGACCATATCTTTACACCTAAACCTACCCTTACCCATGAGAATGCCTAAAATCATATTTAATGATAGATGAACGACACTGATGTACAAGCCCAAAATACTGATTTTAAACCTGAACTTCACAAAAAGTGTAAAATGTTTCATGAAATCTGATTGGTTAATAACAAAGTTGTCCCAGGGTCAACAAAGATGTTGCACTAGGCAAAAGAGGTTAGTGTATACTTGATGCCACAGTTACATCATATTTATTGACTTTTCGCAAATGATCTTAATGGCTTGGTGTTGCATTTGGAGACAAAGAGAGTTTATCAGGCCATTTGAGGCTGGCTTCCAGTTTAGTGGTCCTACCATTGAGGTCAGGGAGAGCAGCTGGGATCTCAAGGCCTTCAGCAGTGGCTATAAGTGGCTATGTTGTGTGTCTGGGCAATACAGTGTACTATCAATCCGGAGTCAAGTCCAGTCCAATAATCTGTTCCTATACCATGTCCAGTTCAAGTTTCTGGTGATGAGCCAAGTCCAAGTATCCATTTCAGAACTAAGTACAGCTCAAGTTTCTGGTTCTGAGCCAAGTCCAGTCCAGTCACTGAACCCAGTTCAGACCCAGTTCCTCTCTTGCCGCCAATCCAATTAGACCCACCTAAGCCTCCATTAGCTACACCCAGGACATCATCTATCTCATTTGCACCACCTTCTGGTCAAGCAGCTCCATCAGCTGTACTTTTGGCTTTAATCTGTTCTCTGCCTTCCTTATCTTCTTATTTTGTCCATAGCTTGAATTATAGGCCCTGTTGCACCTGTTTGTTGTCCTGATACAGATTGTAGCAAAGCACTCAATTTTAAACACATGTTAGATTGTTTAAGAACTTATAGTGTGTGTGAGTGCATCTGGATCTGGCGATCTGTCCACGGAGCTCATCTAGGTGTTCTGATGAAGATCATCTCTTTGTTCTGGTACGCCATCTGATCTGGATACGGACTGAGGAACAGAGTAAAAGAGAGACAGACTAATATTAGCATAGAGGCCATTCTTTTTAC
>JAUMHI010000061.1:19200451-19228385 GCA_032359435.1 Enteromius unitaeniatus
GAGTTCCGCGTTCCGAGTTTCCTTAGCTCCGCTGAGAAGCGCAAGCACGCAACATACAGCACATCGCGCACGTTACACCCATCTAACGAAACGATTGGTACTGGCAGTTTTAGCTCACTAACATCTCGCTAATAATATAATAATATAATTATTACTAGATAATAATATAATTTACAGACAATGAAGACTTCTTATAGTTAATAAAATTTAATGTATACAAACTTTTATTTCACTAAAGAAATGCACCAGATTGGCGGGACTGAGAACCGCTCTCTCAGGTAGTTTAAAAAAACGTGCATTTTGATTGTAACAGGTTTAACCAACCCAGTCTCAAGGCAAGTCATACATATTTCACGATGTGGTTAATTTGTACGACCTCACTCAATTAATATGATGTGATGTTTTTTGCCAAATCGCATGTATTTTACGAATTAAAAAAAAAAAAAAAAATGAGAGTATAACTGGTGTAACATCAACACCAGTCTCTTACGTTACAACTGGCAAGCGTTTTAGAAAGAACATTTAACATTTATACATTTTTTTATTTAATAGCATCATATTTTAACATCAAAATACATTTAAGTGAGTTTATAAAATCAAAGTTTGTTATACAAGGACATAAACATTCCATCATGCAAAACTACCACTGCTGATATATTGACTGACATACAGTTACCTGTATGCATGAAATAAAATAATTTACAGCACAGTAAGGATATTATAGATTCAACATAATGTATGCAAACCTTCATGTCACTAAAGAAGTGCACCAATTAAGCACCACTGAGAAACACTGTCTTCTGAAAACGATGCAAAAATCCTCAACAACTGGGGAGTGTTACGTCGGGTGCTGGTGAAGGAGAGCGCAGGAGACGTAGAATGCAATGAACAAGTCTTTTTAATAATAAATCAAAATGTGGAGAAGTATCCAACAATCCTTTGTAAAACACAGGGAAACAAATCCAAAGTAACATTCACATTGACGGACAAAATCAAACTCAAAAGACATGGGTTTTATACACTGAAGACTAATCACTAGACAAGACAAAGCTGGGGAAACACAGGTGGATGCAAATAAACCACATACAGACACAGGAAGGACCAAATAAGGGAAAAATCACACATGAAACAGGAAATCACATATGAAAACGAAACTAAGAACAGAACTAAACAGACATGAAACGTGAAATTACCTCCCCCTCCGACAAGGCGCAAACTTGTGCCGAAGGACACAAAAGAAAAACATAACATAGAAAGACATAACATCAAATGGGGAGGGAGGGAGGGCGCCAGGAGGGAGGCAGGATGAGGGATCAGAGTCATAGATTGCCTCCAGGGCAGATCAGGAGCCCCGGGAGGCGGATCAGTAGCCTTTGGCGGCCATGGTGGATCAGGAGCCTTGAGGGACGGATCAGGATTCACTGGAGGCCATAGCGTACCTGAGGGTTCTGGTGACTCAAGGCATGGTGACTCAGTGACTTTGGGATCCATAGGGGTCCAATCCCACACCTTAAAAAACCTTAAAAATCCCCAAACCTCCTCAATATACTCCTCCAATGGCCTCTCTCCCTGGTGAAGCTCAAACAGACGTTCCTCTGCCCACGTCATGATGCTGATTTGGTCCATCAATCTGTTACGTCGGGTGCTGGTGAAGGAGAGTGCAGGAGACGTAGAATGCAATGAACATAAAGTCTTTTTAATAATAAACCAATAATCACATAAAGACACAGGAAGTACCAAATAAGGGCAAACAGGAAACCACACATCAAAACGAAACTAAAACAGGAACACATGAAAAAGAAACTAAGAACAGAACTAAACAGACATGAAACATAACAGGGAGAGTAGTTTCAGCTGTTAGTGACATTGACCCAGCCACTGACCTAATGTCTGGGTAACACAAAAACAAAACAATATAACAAATAACCCAACAGGCTTAGCCAGCAGTTGTGCGTAAAAAAATAAACAGATAACCCTGCATTTATATTTATATATATATATATATATATATATATATACACTGTATATACTAAGTTTCCAGTCATTGATGATTTGATGATCAAAGATCATTCACTTAAAATGAATAAAATAAGAAATTTGAAATGGAATTATTAGATATTTACACATTTACACAAGGCGTCTTTTAGGTATACTTCTCCAAGCTTTTTCATGAAGCCAGGTAAAATGGCATGGTTGTTTCAGCAAATGGATTTTATGTGATGTTTTCCAAGAACCTGGGTTTTATACATCTTTTCTTCTTTCTTTCTTTGGAAATCCAAATTGTAGTGGTTTGTTACAACCAGCTATTTCATACAAGTATAAAAATTTTGCCTGAAATTGGTGAAAATGGAGGTAGTTGCCTTGTTTGCAAACTGCCGTTTTACTGATTCCCGCTAAGTATTGTACTTCCCCTAACAACTTCTGAAATTACATGTTCCATTGGAAATCCATAAAAAAATTGTTAAAACTATTTAAGCATCCAAGCTGTCACATAATTCCCAAACTTTAACTGCACTGCTGTGTTCTGTCAACCCTACATATTATGATGACCGACTTTGCTTCCAGTTGTGTCCTGAAATAAAGGGTTGTTTCAAAAATAGCTTACGGCAGTAGATTCCACTTGACGGAGTGAACACTTATCATTCCCTCAGATGAACCTGCTCATTTTTCATCTCTCTGTAGAAGTGGTCCCTTGTTAAACTTTTGCAGATGGTTTCATATTTATGATGCGAGGAAGTCTCAGATATTTCGATATTTGATACAGGTTTGCTACATCAGGGTAAAATACTGTAGACAGCTCTGCAGAGTCAAAATAGATAGTTTACCAAGCAGGTTATGCTGATGTTAATCTTTTTTTGTACACTTTCTTTTTTTTTTTTTAAGTAATATTAAGTCATTTTTATTTAGTTATTTTCTTTGTTTTTTGTTTTTTTTGAGCACCATATTAGCATACTACAATGATTTCTAAAGGATGATGTGGCAGTGAAAACTGAAGTAATAGGTGCTATAATCCAGTTTTGCCATTACAGGAATAAATGACACTTTAAATTACACACATAAATCTAACACTGCACATACTAGGCTTCCATCCAAAGCAGCAAATGTAACAAAATTGGAATATCACATAAAACATTTGCAAATAAAATACCATTTCTCTCTAGCAAGATAAATTGTAACTTCCTAATAAACGTGCTCCAATTATCAATAGCTAATACTTGTTAACTATTAACTATGGCTTTTCCTTCAATAAGTTCTTAATTTGCTAGTAATTAATAGTTAGTAAGGCTGTTGTTAAGTTTAGGTATTTGGTAGGATTAGGGATGTAGAATAAGGGGTAACAGTTTATAATAACTACACACTATGAGTCATTAGTTAAACATTAGTAAATACTCAATTCATCCTTTATAAACCATTGTTCCAACATTATTATGCATTAGTAAGCAGTTTACAAGTGCCTTGTTCTTGAGCATATAGTATATATAATGTTTAATAATTGTATTTTTATACTTTATTAATTATCAATTTATCATTTACAAATTATTATGTATTTACAAACCGGTTATTTAGGAGTTGTCAGTGATTAATAAGATCATTTATAAAGTCCAAGTAAATGATTAATAAATAATTTAAATGTATATTAATAAATCATATTATTTAGGCACATGATAATAGTAGCTCAGTGTGTTAATAATTTTGTTTATTAACACGTGTTCCTGTAATTCATGATTAAGTCAACCAGTTATAAAACATTTGGTAGTTTGCCAGCTGTCAGTTTTTGTGAACTCATCTAAAGTAAGGAGTATTTATATCTAGTAAAACATTTAAAAAGTATTGGTTTTATGGACATACTGTACACAGGGAAAGCGCACTGATTGTTCTGTGTGGTACTTCCTGCAGTCATTTGGGTGGCTTTGTGATTATATCCAACCTGTCGTACACCTCCCACAGTGAAACTTCTTCATTCATGTTTAGTGGCCTTATTATACTTCACATTACCAACCAAATGGAGTCATTGTCCAAAATGCAATAAGGAGACAGATTATTTGTCCCCAAAGAGCTGTATCTGTCATGGTAAGATGTCTTACTTCCACATGAGTCTACAGATTGGATGGTGAGAGGACAGAAGAAAATGAAGACAGTTGTTAGCTCCTCAAATTGAAATGTGGGATCCATTATTCAGCTGTCAACACATGAGAGCATGGATCCATTGATAATGCCTCTCTCTGCTTGACTGTCTGCTTAAAAGGCAATGGAAAGAGTGCCATGCAGTAAAAATGGGCATACTGTGTTTGTTTCTATTTTTTATTCTGTGCCATGCACCATAACTATGCACAGTTAGATCGCTGTCAAAAGTATTCACAGATGCATGCACATATGTCTGCTGTGCTTAAGAGGTCTGTTGCCTTCTGATCCTCACACTGTTATGCTTCAGGGGTTCTGCGGTTCCTGGAGGAAAACTCAATGATGTGGTGGATATGGTGCTGTGTAGTGCATGGAGAATTCGTAAGAGTCATAAATATGAATGTTAATAGGGGAGACTCGGGGCTAGATGTCTCACAGGGAAGTTGTCACATGTGCTATAAGTCAGTAACTATTTTTGTCCAAATACACAAATTTATATTCTCTATAGCAATGGTTTGTTCAGTTTGCAATATTTTAAAGTCCTTTAGTCTTGTGATAGCAAATCATTACTCCAATCTGATATTGTAACGCTCAGCCAAGAAGGGTTCTGGACAACGAGGATAAAGTGTAACAATGTTTATTAAAGTGAAGATAGATCCAATGGACATAGACAGTTCAATAGCGGTGAGTACAATCTCCAGCTTGCTGCTTAAATTCCAGCGATCTCAGGATCGCTCTCACTTTAGTCCACGTTTCTCTTTTTGCAGGCAGGTGACTGGGAGCTGGATGGTGGAGTTCGGGCAGTGCTCTGAGGAGACAAGTGAGTACAACAAGGTGAGTTTAAAAAGGTAAGTGTGCTGTGATATCTCACGTTATGGTGGCGATTTCCAATCGCTAGGGTGTAGCTTGGATTCGTGACGGTGAGTGGACAGGTAGGCTTGACGTGAAATGATTCCTTTCTACTCTAGATCATTCAGGCAGGTAAGCGTTGTAGCAGGTACAATAGAAAGACAGTATTCAATGATCAAGTTCGAGGTTTCTGACAAACTGGAAACAGCATAAAGAGGTAAGGGTGACAGGTAAGCATAAAGGGTTGTTACCTCAATCACAGCCGTCAAACAACTGGTGAGCCTGGCTTTTATGCAACGCCTCTGATTAGGTTCAGGTGCAAGTGGTTAGTACTTTGGTGATTGAGAGTGTGTAAGGTTGACTACACTGATCCCAGTGCAGTCCCGTGGCGTGATATCACCCCCCCTCCCTAGGAGCGACTCCTAGCGCTTTAACATGGTGTCAATATATAGAAAGGGTGGGTATCCTGAAATTTGTACAGGGTTCCATCATGGGGTGCCTCCAGGATGGCACCGAAGATCTGACCCGCTCCTGTGGCTTGCAGTGTGAACTCGGCCTGTGGCTCTTGCAGCGTGAACTCGGCCTGTGTCACTGGTTCTAGCACTGGCAATGTGAACTTGGGCTGTGTGAACTCTGGCTTTGTCACTGGCTCTGACACTGGCAGCGTGAACTTGGGCTGTGTGAACTCTAGCTGTGTCACTGGCTCTAGCACTGGCAACGTGAACTCGGGCTGTGTGAATAGCTGTGTCACTGGCTCTAGCACTGGCAACATGAACTCGGGCTGTGTGAACTCTGACTGTGTCACTGGCTCTGGCAGTGCGAACTCTAGCTGTGGTTTTGGCTCTGGCTCGGACAGCATAACTGGTTCTTGCAGCATAAACTCTAACTGTAGCTCTGGTCTTGGCTTTGACAACGTGAACGCCAACTGTGTTTCTATCTCTGGTAGCGTGAACTCCAACTGTGTTCCTGTTTCTGACAGTATGAACTTCGGCTGTGGTTCTGGCTCTAGCTCTGACAGCATGACTGGTCCTGGCTCCGACAGCAGGAACTCTGGCTGTGGCTCGGGCGCTGGCTCAGACAGCGTAACTGGATCTGGCTCTGGCAACTCGAACTCTGGCTGTGGCTCTGGCTCGGTCAGTGGGGTTAGCTTTAGCACTGGCGACATGAACTCTAACTGAGACTTTGGCTTGGGCAACGTGACTGGCTTTGGTTCTGGTAACGCAAACTCTGTTGGAAACTCTGGTTCTGACAGCATGAACTCCTGCTGTAGCTCTGGCACTGGCTTGAACAGCATGACTGGTTCCGGCTCTGGCAACATGAACTCTGGCTGTAGATCTGGCACTGGCTCGAACAGCGTGATATAAACTTTGCAGTATAAACTTTGACTGTGCCTCTTGTTTTTTTGTTCTTTTAACAACGTGATTTGCTTTGATTCTGGAAACATGAACTTTGCTTGTGGTTCTGATTCTGACTGAGTACTATAGAGGATGCTCTTGCAGTGCAACAGACTCTGGAGGGCGCTCCTGCGGGGCAAACTCTGCCTGTGGCGCAAACTTTGGCTGTGGCATTTGAATTAGATTTCTGATTCTCTTGGTAGATCATATTGTTTGCATAGTGGGATCAAGAATTTTGGTGATGAAATGTCTTGGTGGGGTGGTTTGGGTCCTTGGATTAAGAAAGGTGGTATCCTTCTCTTTAACAATAGTGGAGGAACCTTCCAGTACAGATACTAGGGTGATTAATTGAATGAGGGAACCCTGGCGGCTGGAGATGGAAATTAATTTGGCTAAATGTTTATCTAATCCTAACCAAAAGAAGATCTTGAGATAGCTATCATCCCAAGAGACCAGACAGGCAGCATCAAGAAACTCTGTGACATACCCTGTAAATGGTTGGCCATCCTGGGTGCATGTTTGAAGGAGTGTGGTAACATCATCCAGCTCCTTCTCGGGATACATAGCACATGGCATGATAATTCTTTACACAATGAATGCTCACCAGAATGTAGAGGCGGACAATTTATGGCACTGGGTACCAATGATGAAACTTGATTTTCTATGGAATGTAACACTGCATGCAGTTCACTTGTTTCTGAGGCACCTTCGCTGTCTTTACTGAGTGTGAAAAGTTGAAGCCGCTGTGTTGGGCTGAGATTCTGTAACGCTTAGCCAAGAAGGGTTCTGGACAATGAGGATAAAGTGTAACAATGTTTATTAAAGTGAAGATAGATCCAATGGACATGGACAGTTCAATAGCGGTGAGTACAATCTCCAGCTTGCTGCTTAAATTCCTTATGAGGATTCCAGCGATCTCAGGATCGCTCTCACTTTAGTCCCCATTTTTCTTTTTGCAGGCAGGTGACTGGGAGCTGGATGGTGGAGTTCAGGCAGTGCTCTGAGGAGACAGGTGAGTACAACAAGGGGAGTTTTAAAAGGTAAGTGTGCTGTGATATCTCACATGATGGTGGCGATTTCCAATCGCTAGGGTGTATCTTGGATTCGGGAGACCATAAGACCGTTGTTCATCTTCAGAACACAAATTAAGATATTTAAGTCATCTGACCCTCCATAAAAATCAAAACAACTGAAATGACCCCAAATCCAGCAACAATGATTGTAGGTATCACAATGCATACACAAGCTTTCCCCTATGTGTAAAACACAAGCAGATTGCATTCATACTCATGCTTTCCCCCCGGACGTAAACAAGGCTCAACTTCAAATATGTTAAAGCGTGCTTACGCATTGCATTGCGATACTCTCCAAAATGGCAGAAGTTGTAACTCAGGGGAGAAGATTGGTTGAGTCAATTATATCAATTATAAATTTTGGGGTGAGCTAACCCCTGATTCTATTGTACAAACTTGCCCCATATAGAGTTACAACATGCCAGCTTGTGTTTATCACCACACCTTTTTCCTTCTCAATTTCCTTCACAATTATAGTGGACTTGTTGAAAAGCGTTTTGTAGTCACAACTTTATGGTATGTGCATGATAAAAATACACCTACCGTGAGAAATATTCACTGAAGTACAAAATTTGACAGCTAGCTCTACTCTTTTTCAGGGGCTTGACAATTTCAGACACATAGCCCTATGATTGTGTTTTGCTTTTAAAGCACATAATATTTGATAAATTTGTCTCCTGTGATCAGCTCTTTTTAAAAAATGACTAAAGGGAGCAAATGGATTACTGTTTGTCCTGTTATCAAAATATACTTTTATGAAGCTTGTTTTTCTATGAACACAATTGCACATTTAAAAGTGAAGTGTTAATATTTCAAATGTTAAACAGATTTTTTTTTTCTCCCTGCAGTATATGCTCCCCAAGCCATCTCATTGAATGTGTGCATATTTAATATATGAGATGAATGATTATTGTAAGTAAAAAGGTTTGTCCAAAGTGTTCAGGCATAAATCACCCAATAATAGATCTACATTTAGTCAGAGAGAAAGTATGGAATTTGAATGTTTATATGCCTTGTTCAATGATTATTACACAATGACATTTTGTTGTCAGCAGTGTAAAATGTACATTAATTGACACAGTGGTAATGCTAATAGAAAAACACAATATTTTATCAGCTCTGAATGTCTACCATGTTACATTATCTCATTATCAACAAACTAATTATAGAGCGAATGCACACTCAAATGGAGTGTTTCATTTTTTTCTTTCTTTTTTTTTCTTTATTGTGTGTGAAGGAGCTGCGCATTTTAGCAACAATAAATACAAAATTGTAGATTAGCGTGGCGTAGACACAACATAAGCGGCTAAGGTTAATTAGCCTGTCGTTGAGCACAGAAGCAATCTGATTTTTTAACCTACGCATCCTGCTGTGAAAATTAATTTGGCCGCAGTATGAAATAAACCCATTGTCACCCTCCCCTTTGGCTGCGCTCTGCTTTCCTTTTGAGGGTTTTCATCACTTCCCACTAAAATGGCGCCGTGTCGTCTGCACATTAATCAAAGGAATGGGAGATACAGGATGTTTGTGTGCAAAGGCAAAAATGATTAGCAGCCATGGATGTGACTACACTGATAGAAGAAGAGAGGGAGGGTGAAAATATATAGAGAGAGGGCTTTTAATAAATCTGACCTTTTCTGTTGTGCACTTGTTATGAAAGATGCTGGCACAGGGAATGAATTAAAGCAAGGGGCAAGAAGACCATTTGCATGGCAACGCTGAGATAGAACTCGAGTGTGCAGAAGATGAGATGTCTGGGCGGATGAGGATTTGCTGTTTGAGTGAATGGTGGTTTAGAGTAAAATATGATGGGTCAAGTTTCGAAATATGGAATAATATAAGGTGATGTGTGTGAATTATTGCTTGAATGACTTGTGAAAACCAAATGAAAGTGTTGAGGAGACTTTTTTTTACCTCTCTCAGGAGCAAGCTGTCTTCATTAGAAAAATAAAAGTTTCACTGTTGAAAAGATTAAAACCTGGACTATTTTATTACATGGACCAGAGGTGGGTAGAGTACCCAAAACTGTGCTCAAGTAAAAGTAAAAGTACTTACAGAAACATTTACTCAAGTAAAAGTAATACTTAAATAGTTAAATAGTCTGAATAGTTACTTGAGTAAGAGTAAAAGAGTATCGGATAAAAAAAAATACTCAAGTAGTTAGTTACTAGTTACTTTGGATCATATACTAAATATCCATAGTCCATTTTTATTTAGATATATAGGTAAAATGTATTATATATACACACACAGACACACACACTAGGCCTGCACTATTATGACAAAAATCATAATTGTCAATTATTCCGTTGAAAATGTAATGGCGATTATAAAGATACAATTTTAACTGAAACACTAACTGAAAAAACTTTACTGCTAAGTAAAAAAAATTAAAATAAAAAATATTAATGGTGTTATAATGTTATACCAAAACTATAATTAAAATAATGGAATAGCCCTTAAGATATCCTGTTAAAAACATATCTGATGCATGCAGAATAACATAAGTGGAAAATTTATTAATTGAGCAGTCCTAACACATACACACACACACAAACACAGATTTTAATGTTGATGTTGATTTGCTATCAATGCTGTTATTTTTAGCCTTTTATTTATAAAAGTATCCAGAACCAAATGTCACAGGTTCCAAAAATAATAGGCAGCAAAACACTGCAATAAATAATTATATTAGATTGATTGCTGAAGGATGTTATGCGTTCGAAAACTGAGTAACATCTGATGAAAATTCTGATTTGCATCATTGAGTTAACTTATATTTTATACTTATATCTCACATGACTGCTACAAACTTAACTTTTGATTAATAATATGCATTGTATATTATGCATATACATTATAGGCTATATGTAGCTTATTTAATCTATTTAACTTTTTACTTAATGTAAAAGGTAGGGGTATCTTGTACTGTAATTGAATGTACTGTAGCATATCTATACCTGTGGGACTGTAAACAGCACACAAGGTGTTCATCTAAGATCCTCATAGCTAGCAAACAATAGCCTTTCCAGATTTGACTGTAGATGCCTCCGTGGTTTTGTTTTTAATACATTTTTTTACATAACAAAAAATAAAAATTTGGGGTCCATGACCAGGAAACTCCTTAGACCTTAACCCCATTGAGAATTTGTGGTCAGTGGGTGTAAAAACAAAAACCTACAAATTATGACAAACCCGAAGCATTGTTTATGCAAGGATAGGCATACCATCCGACAGGATGTGGCCCAGAAGTTAATTGACAGCTGGTGTGAACTGCAGCAGTTTTGAAAGAGAATGGTCAACAATGCAAATATTAATTCAACAATGCAAATATTAATATGTAAACTTAATATATTTGTGAATAAAAGCATTTGACACTTACATACATGAAGTATAATTACAAATGATTGAAAGTATACTTTAATATACCATAGTAACCTCTGACAAAAAATATAAAAAACACTGAAGCAATAGTCTTTGTGAAAATGTGTATTTGTGTCATTTTGCCACGGATATGTGATATAATGAGGTTGTTCATTAAGAAGTTCTTCTCTTGCAAATTTCAGTTTTGTGTGAAGTATTGCTGTGAATTTCTAAGAAACAGCCTATAGATTTTGTGTAGCTTTTTAATAAATGAAACGTATAAGTACTGCAAAAAAGCTTCCAAGCAAATCCAACTAGTTCAAAGCTGTCTTTATAGAGCACATAGATTCATGCAATTATGTGAAACTTATTTCTAACTGTGAAATTCTGCCAAAGACTTTCAAGTTGTGAAGAATGAAAAGATATTCACTAAGACGTTCTCCCCAAAAGCTACTTACAGTAGTTTGCTCATACTTCACAAAGATTATCCATTATCTTCAGAGCTTCGAAGCATAGATTACCTCAGGTAACACTAAGCTTCCTCCAGCATTCATGTCTCTGGTGGAAACAGTGCATTGGATTGTTCTGACATTAATCTCTGGTGGAATGGAGGCTAGTACATGTAGACCAAACTCAGTCCATTAGCCCCTCTGTCAATCCTAGAGCATTTCTAGTCATAACACATCCAAAATAACCTCAATATTTGTGTGACTGAAGTCAAAAGCTTCTTGAAGCATAGTTATAGTGTAGATAGCTTTACATTTTCTCCCTGAAATTTTGATACCAACAAGTCTATGTGTGCTACACTAATCTAATTTGCTCTTAATTTTAGGAAACATTATGCATATGTCATTATGTTTCAAATACAATTCCTCTGTGACTCAAATTAACGTTTTCTCTTTTACTGAAGGAGAATATTTTCTAATAACCTTCTCTCCAATACTATACTCTCCTCTACTTCTGTTGTTCCATTTGTCAACAAATGTGTTCTGAGAAAAAGAGTAGTGACTTTTAAAAGAACAGTGTTAAGAACATGATTGGTAGAGTGGAAAGGCAGCATGGCAATTATTATATTATAAAAGGATTTCACATTGTGTGAAAAGAAAAGATTACGTTGTAAACTTGGCGTGCTTGTACATGTTGATTTCACAAGAAATGCATGTGTTTCTTCACTTGGGATTCCATTCTGCACAATTTAGAGCATTGTTGAAGAGCATCTGGGTAACTGTCAAGCTTAAAGTGTCAAAGAAACCAATAAAATACACAACAAACTTTGAAGGAGCAAGTTAGATGGCTGAACCTTATGTGGAGCAGCTTTGGCCTAAAGCTTAGAGAGCTGGTCTTGTAACACAAAGGTCACAGTTTAGAGTTCAGGGATTGTAGATGGGGGGAGTGTGTGTCTTTAGTCTGTGTGTTTGTGTGTGTGTGTTTGACATCACAATACACACTGCTGTGTGTACACTTGGATGGAATAAATGAAGAGCACAAATTCTGAGTTTGGGACATACAAATACTTTTATATATATGTGCATTAATATGTACATATACATAATAACTGTACATTACCTTAAATATGACCCTGGAGCATAAAAGTAGGCTACTGTAGCTTGGGTATATTTGTAGCAATAGCCCAAAAATACATTGTATGGCTCAAAAATATTAAGAATAATTAAGTAAGGTTATTAAGTAAAGATCATGTTCAATTAAGTTGTTTTGTAAATTGTTAAATGTTAAATGCAATTAAATGTATTGCTGTTACGAGTAAGTTCAGGAGAAGCAGCGAGTTTAAGTGCAACAGTGATTTAATAAAGTCTCAGGGTCAGGGTAACAATAATCGAGCGCCGGCAGAGAGAGATAGTGGAGACACAGGTAAAAACAAGTTGAAAACAATGCAAAGGGTTGGAAAAAAGGGTTAACAGAGTCCTTGGGGAGAAGCAGAGGGGAAGTCCAGGTCCGGGCAGAAATCGACAACAGGATACAGGGAACAAGAATGAAACGTAACAACTAACAACGAACCATGACAACATCTAACACAGAGCGGCTTTTATGCCGGGGGATATCCGGGTGAAAGCGCACTGGGCAGTGGTAAAGTTTCCAACATAAAAGTCCGGGTTGGAACATACAGAACAGAATACATGAAATCATAATAAAGTCCGGGAGTGAAAAACAGGGAAACACACACAACAGACGTCCTGGGCGCTGGAGTGCCCTCCAGTGGTCTGAATGGGCACATCCAGCTGAATGTTACAATTTCTAATAATATGCATCCTCGGTATTTGGATGTTTTTGCACCCTCAGGTTCCAGATTTTCTAATAGTTGTCTCGCGTTCAAATATTGTCCTATCCTACCAAACCAAACATCAACGGAAAGCTTGTTTATTCAGATGACATATAAGTCTCACTTTTAAAATATTTTTGACTGATTTGTGATCCAATGTCACAAATGTCCTATTAAGAAGCCATATTGTTTGGCTTAATGGTTTAACAAAAAAAATAATAAAATAATTGAATAACTGTCAACTGAATAAATTGAAAAAAAGTAATTGGAAAATAAATACGGAAAAAATGTGAATATAGGGAACTTAATCACTGCATTTTTCTCATATTTAAATTGTGTGATAAAGTAGAAGATATGTGCTAGGAAAAATAAATGAATTAAATAAAAAAGCTCGACCTTAGTCGAAGTCTTAAACCATTGCACAAATATTATGCCAGGTGCAGAATCCATCATGCAGTCAGATGTCATGAGGATTTTAGAGCAGCGCTGTCAAACTGACTTCCAACTGTCATAATGGTTAGCCCATGTCCAATCAGGCATCTGCACTGGGGAGTTCTCCCCTGGATCTTCAGTAAATTGCCCTCTATATCATGGCTGCTCTACCTTCATCTTGCACTTCAGGACCGTATGATTGCAAAGGCTAAGCTTTTACCTTGCCTTTGGATGTTTAGCCGTCTCTGTAGTTTTGCACATCCTGCTGTTTCATGGGCACCTTCTCCTTGGCTTGATAAAAGACTTTTTGATGTGCTCTTACATGCTTTCATTTACTAAAGCTATGATTCTTTTGCCTTAATGTCTGCTGAGCTGACAAATGAAAAAAAAGAAGTAGAAGAAGAAGAAAAAAAGGTTCTATGATTTTTCTTGACCCTTAGATCTCTTTTTGTTGATTTACTTGAAGTTAGTAAATTCATTTGATAAAGTGAAGCAAATTCCTTTCCACTTTGCCATTCCATCCTTTTCTGTCTTTCTGATTTGGATGAAATGCAGATATGTGCAATGTTCTTGAGGGCTATGTTCCTCAACAATTCTTATATATGTTTTTGATGGCTGCGCCATTAACAGACTGCAAAGGGAATGAATAAAGATGAGGCTTGACAAGCAGTTATGAGAGAATTGGTAATGCAGGAAACTTACCTCAGAAATACAGGCCTGCTAAAGGGTAAGCTTCAGCTGTATTCAGTCTAATCAGGTTTTAGCTGTCAAAAATGACAAATATCCCCTTGTCCTGAGAACACTTCTTATAACTTTACACTGCTATGCAGTTTGAGTTATGAATGAACATTGAAATGAAGTTTCATTCTGCATAGGGTCTATTTCATTGAATTGAATATGGGGTGCCCATAAATTTTAACCAACAAAACACTAATGAAATGTTGCAAATGCCTATGTTTTTTATTAAGATGTAATTTGTGTTATTCTGCACTGTTTACATATGCTAGAACAATATGTATTTTTGAATTTCTGTACTGTGCATTCATATTTCATCTGTTGTCTATTTATGGTGTTTATTGATTTATTTATTTATTTTCATTGTACAATAAAATGGATAGAGAAGAAATTGAAGGGAAAAGGGGAAATGGGTTCAGGACATTGTATGTGTTGTTATCAATACACAACTCTGATGCATTGTTGCTCTTTTTTGAAATGGTAAAAAATCTGATTTCCTCAAAATGAAATGATGAGAACGAGAAATTGATAGTTGGGGAATATGCTCAGATGGAAAGAAAAGAAAATGTGTTCTGGCTTAGAAAACATCACAATTTTCATTCCCTGCGAGAGATTACTGTTTCTACTTGAAATTACTAAAGATCAGAGAAAATTGGGTGTGTCACATTTCCAGCTTACTGGGAAATTTCCTGCTAGGCTATTTCCACATATTAGAACATTTGTGAAATTTTAAATATTACGTTTCTCCAGACTTTAAAAACAGTAGTCATTGTTTGTTATTGTGTTAGTAGTCTTCAGGGTCTTGTAGTAGTTGATGCAGCCCTGGCATAAATATCTGACATTACCAAAGCTGATTGCATGTCTGTCAAATTGGCAATGAAATATCCATCTCCTGTATGCTACAATTTATCTATTTTGTTGCAGACAGTTTTGATTGCATCGTTAGAGTAATAACAATTTTACGCTCCGCACAAATCTTGCTGATTTTCTAAGACGAGTTGCATTCTAGTTTCTAATGATAGTCACCCAACTCCCTGTTTTCCACCAACACTTAAATCTGTATGCTTTCTCCTCTGAACTATATTGATATATGCTAGCAAGCAAGATATGGTTAAAAACTCAAAAACTAAAAACTGTTTTGTCCACAACTCTGTGTACTGGGGTTTATAGGTATCTTATGGTATCTTATAGGTATCTAATGATTTATTGTATGAGTGCTGGCAGCTGAGAGAATTATTATCCTTTAATTCTTGACTGAAAATAAAAATCACCCCTTCTCCTTCTTGCAGGCGCCTTAAACAGTTCCACCAACCCTGTCCTACCATTAGCGAATCAGTCTGGCAGAGCGCTGATTAAAATTGATTTAAGTTTTGAGTATATTTGGAATTGATGATACAAATGTCTAGAGAAATTATGAGTTGTCGTCTGAGGGCAAGCACAGTCATCTGTTCTCTCTGTCAGAGATATGGAGCCCACTGCAGAATTCACATACGAACATAGCATCAAACACTCTTGCTTCTGGCAACTATAAAACATATTTTATACCTCAGTATCTTATGTCTTATGCACCTTATCAATGCACTGTCAAGAGTATGAGGAATGTAAAAAGAGCCTCTAATAGCCTAAGCTGGTTCGTAATGAGGACCAAAATTTACTCAAAAGGAGCACTATTTTTATCAGTTTGCCCTTGCAGAGGCAATAAATAATTTGTGGTTTGTATGGCCGGAAACGACTGACCATTGTTTTTTCTCTTGTTGACTATCCAGATCCCTGATTGTGATTTACCATGGCCAAAGTGCTCTGCAGCCTCCTTCTCCTGGGAAGCGCAGTGATGATGACCACCGCCTGCCCTAAATATTGTGTTTGTCAGAACCTATCAGAGTCTTTGGGCACACTGTGTCCATCCAAAGGTCTGCTGTTTGTGCCCTCTGACATTGACAGAAGAACCGTGGAGTTACGCCTCGGAGGAAACTACATTATCAAAATCACCCAGCAGGACTTCACCAACATGACTGGCCTTGTAGACCTCACACTGTCAAGAAACACCATCAGCTTCATCCAGCCCTTCTCCTTTGTGGATCTTGAAACCCTGCGTTCGCTGCACCTGGACAGTAACCGGTTGACAGAGCTTGGACCAGATGTCCTGCGAGGCTTAGTGAACTTACAACACCTCATCCTAAACAACAACCAACTGACTCGTATCTCCAAAGAAGCTTTTGATGACCTGCTTCTCACCTTGGAGGACCTGGACCTCTCCTACAACAACCTACAAGGCATACCCTGGGAGGCCATTCACAAAATGCTCAACCTACACCAGCTGAGTCTGGACCACAACCTCATCAACCATATAGCTGAAGGCACTTTCACTGATCTTGAAAAGCTGGCGAGGCTAGACCTTACATCAAACCGTCTCCAGAAGCTTCCGCCAGATCCCATCTTTGCCCGGTCACAGAGCAGCAGCATTCTTAGTACACCGTTTGCCCCAGTCTTGTCACTAAGCTTTGGCGGGAATCCTCTTCACTGTAACTGTGAGATTCTTTGGTTGCGCCGTTTAGAACGGGAGGACGATATGGAAACATGCGCTTCCCCTCCAAGTCTGAAAGGTCGCTACTTCTGGTATGTGCGAGAGGAAGAGTTTGTGTGTGAACCACCATTAATTACCCAGCATACCCACAAGCTTTTGGTCCTGGAGGGACAGACAGCCAGTTTACGCTGCAAGGCAGTGGGTGACCCTATGCCTCTCATACACTGGGTTGCTCCAGATGATCGACTAATTAGTAACTCATCTAGGGCTACAGTGTATGAAAATGGTACTTTAGACATTATGGTCACCACCTCTAAGGATTATGGGACATTTACTTGCATTGCTGCAAATGCAGCAGGAGAATCAACAGCCTCAATTGAGCTCTCCATAATCCAACTCCCCCACCTAAGTAATGGTACTAACCGCACGTCTCAGCCAAAGTCCAGGCTATCTGACATCACCAGCTCTACTAAAACCAGTAAAGGGGAGACCAAAGTTCAACCAGAACAGGTAGTGTCAGTGTCAGAGGTCACTGCAGTTTCTGCTCTGATCAAGTGGACAGTAAGCAAAGTAGCACCCAAAGTCAAAATGTACCAGCTCCAATACAACTGTTCAGAGGATGATGTCTTGATTTATAGGTAAGTGAGTATTAATTAATTATTAATTATTATTAAGTAATAATAAGTATTCCATGTTTATATTCCTTTAAACCACCCAAATACACACTATTTAGGCTTGTGCTTTCACCTGCTCTTAAGTTTTTTAAGTTAATTAAATTCAGTTCAAGCAGATAATGTTTAATAGGTTAACACTAAACATAATTAATATAGTGGAATTTAAAAGGTGACTCACTTATGCTTATAGTTATGTTAGATATTGATTTGTATCTTTTTAATTGCATGTATATGTCTATCTCAAATGTGTTAATGGTGTTCTGTGGGTGTTATAGCTTAGGCAATAATGACACACTTACCCTTTACTGAATCAGTTACCTACAAATTATGTACAGTGGTGGCCAAACTGGGATTTTCATCTGCAAAAAATGGTCAGTTATTTCTACACTCAAAAAAAAAAAAAAAAACCTTCTGTAAATTAAACAGCCTTATTCTGACAGTAAAGTCCCATAAAAACCAATGCATTCTGTGTAATATTTGCTGTTTTTGAGAAAGTAGCCTTCTGCAGTGCTGTGAACAGTGTTCAGTGGCACATTCAGAGAGTGGCTGTCTTTGAAATGGCGTACTTGCATACTGCTTACTACCCAGTACACAGTGTATACTGCCAGTGTGTACTTGGTGTACTGTAATGTGTGGAATTTTAATGTAAGCTGTTCAAACTTCAGTGTTACCTTAACATTAAAAGTGTTCATGAGAATTTTGTTGTGTGCTGAAATATTAGTTAAGGTCCACAGAAAAAAAATTCTGCAAAGTTATGAACTGATAATGAGAGTGCAAATTTTACTGAACTGTATTAAAGTGCATTTGCTAAAGAGAGATATGTTAGTTTAATGTAGTTTTTTGGGTCACCATTGTGCTAGATAGTAAAGTCTGTGCTTCAATCAATGAAAAGACACAAACGCTGATATTCTGCTGCTTTATTTAAAAACAGCAACTGTGCAGTTGCAGAAGCAGTGATGATCTTTTTATGGTTTTCAGCACATGTTTGTGTGCTATAGCTGACAATGAACTGCAATTCGAGTTAAATACATACAAGGGTTTTCAGATGTATACTGAGAAATATATATATTTGTCTTAGTGGACTCAAATGATATATGTTCACATTAGTAACACCGTATGAACATTAGTATTTTAAACTTGAACTGTTTGAAGCAATTGGAGCAGTTCATTTCCATAGTAGTTTAACGGTAGCATGCTGTAAAAATTAAGAGCTGTAAATTAATGGTACATTACTGGCAACTCTGCTGCCATTGCATTGCTGTTATTTAATGGCACATTGTATGTTTTGCTGCAGGGTGTAAGAAGGAAATATGAGTTTATATTTCAAAACATTAATTTTACCATTAATTGTAATAATCCAGTATTTTTGGTTTACACAGGGAGTCTGACAACAGCTAATGAACCACACAAAATCTGATCTCATCACCATCCAGTATGTTTGGAATCTGTTTGGTTCGATCCCAGAGAATACACATGCTCATAAAATGTATATGCATAAATCATGATTAAGTCCTGTGACACAATCTGTATTGTTAAAAGCACTATATAAATACACATAGTAAAATAAGTATGAATTACTGAGAGATTGTTGTAAAAAGTCATTGCCTTGAAAAAAACATGCATTTCGAGTGGTAATGACAGTTAAACATCATTTCATGACCACAGACGCAACACAGCACTGTCATTATTTTTTAAAACATAACTTTAAAATGTATATATATGTCATAATAAGGTGCACAGTAAGGACAGGCTCTTTTGCCAGCAGCCTCATTTTGGACCACTTTTTACATAAGTGCCTATAAACCTTTAATAGTACTGTTGCTTTGCAGGAGGGTTTCTTGAAGCATCTTAGAGACGCTTAGACACAGTTCTTGATTTAATCTGTCCGTTTCTCCATGTCATTCCAGAGTGGATGATGATGAGGTCAAATCTCTTTGTGGTGGGCTGGCAGTCATCAAACCCCTTCACTTTTCTTTCTTTGTTTTTCCCACAGTCCGGTTCTGTGTCCGGTTATTATAGCACTTGCAATAACTGGGTAATAACTACGCACTAACCCTAAGCCAGCCCTTAAAGCTAACCTCTTACTTAACCCATGTAGCTACTTATACCAATACTTACCCAGTAATTGCAGTATGAAGTACACATACATAAAGTTTATGCATAATGTAATGTAATATACATAAACATAATGTTTACTCAAAATATATTTGCAAGCTTTTTTTCTGATAAATGTATATGTATGTTATGAAATATGTATTAAACAATTATACAAGAAATGAATGAGTGAAAAAAAAAAGTTTTTATTAGTTTTTTTTTATTATAATTATTATTCTTTTAAATTACCCTGTATTAGCTGTTGAAAGATTGATTTCTCCATCGTTTAATTGAATGAAACATTTTCTGTGTAAAATAAATCTCTATTACCTCTAGGCTTTTTTCTTTGCATAATACAACCATCATGATCATTACAAGCCTGAGGCAACAGGAGCTTTTAGAATATACTTTATTCTTTCGATTTTAATTTCAGCTCAGATTTCTTAATATCTACATGATCTACAGGAGTTTATAATCAAAGAGGTTCCCCAACCAAAACTTCTAAATATGCAAGGCTATACATAAAAAGATCATTGGATATTTCCTAAAAATAAAGTTAATTAAATACAGTCCTATCGCATGGTTTCTATGAAGACCTGCATTTACTATGTTTGTGATTTACAACATTCAGCAACCTGTGATTTTGGCAGATAGAGTTCAATATAAAGTTGTTAGACTAACAAGAAAGTTTTGAGTTCTGAAAATTACAGGTTGTTTAATAGCAAAATGTTTTTTTATATAAAAGCAACAACTTTTATATAAAAAAATTACTCTTTCATGACCCCTTTAATGACTTCATGCTAGTGAATTTTAAGTGGCATTATCCATAGATCTGTTTTCTTCCTCCTGTCTTGGAAGAACAGTGTTAACCTGGATGCTGGGAACAACAAAGAATAAAAAATCAATCACTAAGGTTTAAGTGGAAAAAGGTTGGGTTCTCTCGTAAAGCTATCACCACTGAATATAGCATCTTCTCATGTGATGGGAAAGCAATTATGAATGAGTAATGGACTAGCTGACATAGAGGCTTACCGTAGACAATGTGTCAGGCTGCACTTCTAGATGTGGTTTTAGTGTAGTAAAGGATGTCTCTAACACAAAACATGGGAGCCCATAATGTGCTAGTTTTAGGAAAGGCATAAGATAAAAACCAGCTGCCTAGTACTTTATTTTTTCCTGTTCACTCCAAAAATGTACATTTTGTCTTTATTGACTTGCCCGTTTAACACTTTTTGGCTTTCTCAAACTGAGTAAATCTACATGGGGTTCAGAGTATAATATTTTATCCACAATTACACTCTTGTTTAATACAAATATGTCTCTTTGTTTCATAATTACATTATTTTTGTGTTCCAATGCAAAATCATAGGGGTTATTAAATAGGTAAATGGTGAAATAATTTTCAGTTTTGTTGTCCTGTTTTAATGTCTTATTTTGCATTGAACCCCAGTGACAAATATAAATAGATACATTTTTCTTATTTTAATCCTTAATATTAATTGTGGTTTAAATAATAAAATGTTAAATATCTCCATGTATGCACATACTTGTACAGTTTGTATTTGCCCAGATTCTGAAAATAACCTCAGACACTTCTCTCGCTCCTTTTCAACTACTTAACCTTCTCAGAGCAGAGTAGTTAGGTAAATGATTGCACTCTAATTAGTATTCTCAGTCTACATCCACGGCAAGCTGTCTGCAAAGAATGTACCAGATAGCGATGATCTTATGCAGTTGTGATTACATGCCCTCTGAACTCAAGGTGCTTTTTAGGAGGTTGAGTGCTGAAGTACTACATAAAATTTACATTAAATATACTTTTGTTATGCTATAAATATTCTCCTCACCAATTCAGAAGGCTAAAAGATAAATTGTATTAATTTATTTCTTACCCCCTTTTCAAAACAATATTTACTTAATTGTCATTCAGAAATAAAAATGCTTTGCCTGTCTTAATGATTCATGTTGACAATACTCTTGCATGAGCAACATTTTCAAATAGTGATATTTAAGTAACCCTCAAATTGCTTCCTGTCAGTCAAAAACAACTGCTTTTTTATCTCAGGCTCCACTGACTGCACAATAGACCTAATTTCAAAATCATTTAATCTAAATGAACTTCCAAGGTTGATAAGATCAGCGCTTTCCAAGTAATTAAGTTTTCACCATAATAAAAGGGATGAATGATTGTTTTCTTCCAATGCACAGAGGATCACAATAAAGAAATATACAATCAGTATGTGCATTTTAATAACCATATTCAGTATGATATACTTCTGGTTTCAATCTACTGCATCTACTTAATGATTAGTCTTTCATTGAGTGTTAATGTCTGTGTTTTCTTGTACACAGGATGATTCCAGTGATCAGTAAATCCTTCTTGGTCAACAACCTGATGCCAGGAATGCAGTATGACCTATGCGTGTTGGCCATCTGGGAAGACACCGCCACCACACTTACTGCGACAAACATAGTGGGTTGTGTGCAGTTTGAGACACGTGACGAGTACCCCCGCTGCCAGTCACTGCACAGTCAGTTTTTAGGAGGAACCATGATCTTGGTGATTGGTGGAGTGATCGTAGCCACATTGTTGGTCTTTATCGTCATCCTTATGGTACGTTATAAAGTTAACAGTGGCTTGCAGGTTGCAAAGTTGGTGACGGTGAGTAATACCTACTCCCAGACCAATGGGAGACCACAGGTTACTCAGCGACTAAACAACGGCGCTCCTACACTGCAGGCTCCAAAGACTGTAGTGGTGATGCGAGATGAAGTGGTGGAGTTTAAGTGTGGCTCTTTGCAGAGCAGCATCTCTTCCTCTTCATCCTCCTCCGCTGACTCTCTTGGAAGTGAGAAGGTTGAGGCTTACAACCAACATGTGGATTCTAACACCTTGCCCAACAGGTGGAAACAGTCGTCAACTAAGGCCCGGCCAAACCTGGATAACCTGCTTGGGGCATTTGCTTCTCTGGACCTAAGGGTCCCTGCAAGAGATCCGGCAGGACCATCTTCTTCAGGGACCATGGCAATGGGCATGAGACCGCCCACTGACAAGGAGCCTCTGCTAGGCCGGGGAGATTCCAAGCTTGGGAAGCTTGTAATGCTGCCATCAGAGAACAAGCCCAAGCGCAGCCACTCGTTTGATATGGGCGACTTTGGTGCTTCGCAGTGCCTTAGTTACCCACGGCGCATCAGCAACATTTGGACTAGGAGGAGTCTCTCGGTCAACGGCATGCTCCTGCAGTGCGACGAGAGTGAGGGGGAAGGGGATAAGGCAACGTTTGATAGCTCTGAGTGGGTCATGGAGAGTACAGTCTGACAGGGATATCGGATTAGCTCTGCCCAAAACGAACACCACCAACAACAAAAACTAATTTTCCAAACTCGTCAGGTGAAAAGGAAATGAACTTGGTGCATCATATGATGTCAAGAAGGACTCAAATGGCTGTAATGAAAAGACACCTCAGCTGTGGCCATGACTGTGTAATGCATGATTTTCCATGTCAATATTGTCCTTCTGTTCATTTGATCACAAAGAAGTTCAAAGGTTTATGTCCAAGCTAGGCAAGCAGCCAAGGCCAGGGCTGGTCCTGTTTATTGAGTTGGACAAAGGATATCTCCAGTTGCCTTCAAACACTAAAGCAGATATGAATAAATACCCAAGAACAAGGGATATGGGGGTATCTCAGAAAAGCAGGGTGAATAAAAGAGAATTTATCCGACTGTGCACTGCAGTTTGCCAAGAGGATTTTCTTCAGCTAAGTGGATGTGCATCACAGTGGACCAAACGTTCCAATAAGACAGGACTACATAATTTAGCAGGTGAAATTAAAAAAAGAAAAGAAATGCAAATGTAATGAACTTTTGTTGTCATTTTAACTTTTTTTTAAGTTCATTCTAGTGTTGTCCCCCTGCATTTTGTACTGAAAAACACTGAACAATACAGTACAGTCTGTCACATTTTACACTGAGGAGAAACACAAATCTAAAATTCAGGAAGATTTCTCTGTTGTAATTAAACCTGCAAACTTAATCTGCTAATTGTCTACAATGTTTCTTGACATTACGTGCCTCTTTTTCAGTTTATCAGTGCATCTGTCAAATTTTTCATTAGTTTCAGAGTTTGAAAGCTGACTATCATCTCATCAGATCACTGCAAATTTCCTTTAGTAGCCTACTGATACAGCACAGTAGTCAGTCTGTCTGAGGTACATATTATTCATAGATATTTACTACATATTACATACCCAACCAAGATGAGACTCAAAGTCCCCCTGGTCTACACTTACAAAAATGTAAAAAAAAAAAAAAAATGCTATATGCCAACATGGTTTGGATATGGTACCACTGTACCAAAGTACCATGCTATGTGATTATGTGAATAATTGATTGGATTACATTTTGCAAGCATATTCCAAGAGTATGATTGTTTCCTGTTGGAATCTGCTTTCAAAATTATATTTGATTATGATTTTATGATTTTTAATGATGGTAATTTCCCCCTTAATGGTCACTAACACTGTACCAGCCAATCTATTCCCTCTGTATGATTAGTTTGTTAGTGTTGGTGATATACACTTGTACTTTTCACAACAAGCCCCTCAAGACATAAGCCCGAAATCTAGGTCAGAGTGATTTGCTGGACCGTATGTCGTGAAAGACATTTAGGACAGGATCTGAATCATAGTTTTTGTAGAAACCTTTATTAGTGCCAAATGGTTGTGGCAAGCTTGATTTCACACAGAGGTGAATCATGAACTGGGGAAAAACTAAGATCCTCTATCATCATTGTGCCCTTGAGAAGTGGCACTTTACCTCAGGTTGCTCCAAGGGGACTCTCTTGCTATTAGTGTAGTGCAAGTTGATTCGGATGAAAAGTGTTGGTTACATGAGTATTAAATGACAAAAGAAAATGTTAAAGTCCTGGATAAATCATGTATAGTCATTATCTCAGATTTTACCATTTCAAAATGTGGTGATACTTCCTATGAACATATCTATAGAGCATTTTTATAACATTTTAGTGGAATTTAGTTTATAAACATAATTACGAGTATAAGGCTTTATAACAAAATATTGTTACTGTCTTGCACATGGGGGTCCAGAGGCAGGTGGGCAAGAGTTTAGGTAAGGATGCAGCATTCAATCAGAAGTGAATTTTGTAAGGCCATATTTTGATGACTTTTAGACTTGCATCAGAATATCCAGCCAATTCCATGTTAAATTGCATTTCCGACATTGGTAACACTATAATAACTACACTCTATGAATTATTAGTTAAGCATTAGTAAATAGTCAGTTCATCCTTTATAAAGAATTGTTCCAAGATTAATAGTCATAAGTAAGCAGTTTATAAATACAGCTATAAATGCCTTGTTCATAATTTATAAGCATATCTAAATGTAGAAAGGAGATTTACAGTTGTACAATTACATGTTTTACATCTAGAAAAAAAATGTCTGTGTTCTGTATTCATCTGTGTTGTGTCTGTTTAACTTTGCTGTTTAGAATATAAATTAGCCTATACATCTACTTTATAAAAGATTTACAAGGTATAAATAGTCCTCACTTTAGATGAGCTCACAAAAAACAGATTTGGCAACTACTGAATGCTTGGTCTCACTTTAGATTAAGTTTCCCTAATACCTGTGTACTTACATAGTAACTAGATGTGTATTTAGTATGTAACCACAGTGCAAGTACACATTTCTACATAGTATCTACAGCTGTAATATTTCTGTAACTACACATAATGTGTAACAGGACATTGGTAACCACACTTTATTCACTTCACAAAGTAGTCATGTTACGGAAATTACATAACTGCATTTTGTAACAGCGGTATGCATAAGAGTAACTGGAACAGAGAGTGATCAGGCGGTGTATTTGGGTAGGTTTAGGGATATGTAAAGTGGGTGGAGTTGGGGGAGTTGGTGCACCTCTGTAATACCAGTGCATATACATGGCAATTCCTAAGGAAATGCCCACTTAATAAAAAGTGTAACATTCTGGACACCAACCACAGTTTATATGTTAAGCCTATTTTACTGCCCGCTGCTGTGTAACATCAGAGTAATTACATGCTAAATCCATAGCAATTGTCTATTTAATATAAAGTGTAACACTTTATCTACCAAAAAGTGCTATTAGACTTGTTACACATTTGTACTTTCATTACCAAACAGTTTTGTTACCAATGTCCTGTTACACATTTGTACTTACACACACCATTCTGAGGGATGTTACATGTGTGAATTTACAGAAATATTACAGCTGTAGATACAATGTACTGGTGTGTACTTACTACTTACACTGTGGTTACATACTACATACACATATAAAGTACTTACAATGTAAGTACACAGTTATTAGGGACACAACTACCTGATTTAATCTTGAATTACAGCAGGAACATGTGTTAATAAAGCATTTATTAACACACTGAACAACTATTATCATTTTAAGATTTTAAAAATTTATTAAAGTAAATTTAAATAATTTATTACTACTATTAATTTATTAACTATTAATAATATTAATTACTTAGACTTTCTAAATGGTCTTTTTTATTGAACGCTGACAACTCCTAAATAACTGGTTTGTAAATAACGTCATGATAAAAAAAAATATATATAAACTGATCATTAATAAAGTATAAAAATAAAATGATTAAACATTATATATATATGCTCAAGAACAAGGCATTTATAGATGCACTTGTAAACTGTTTACTAATGCATAAAAATGTTGGATTATAAATGTTGGTTTATAAATGATGAAATAAATGCTTACTAATACTTAACTAATTATTCATAGTGTGTAGTTATTATAAAGTGTTATCCAGACTTCAAAACGGCTATTACATTTTCAATAAATTTCATAGAACACTATTGTGTGCACTATAGATCTGGTGTTCCTAGGAAGATTTACCCAAAAGGATCATAACATACAATGTCTATTTTTCTTATTTTTAAAAAAACTTTATTTTTCTATTTTGTGAAATGCTTACAGTTTCATTGCCTTTTTGTTTGTCTGGTATTATATCACTGTATATGGTTTTGATTATGTTTTACTTTTACAGTTATATTATATGCAGAAAGACATTGATAAACAAACACAACACACAGTTCTTTCTTTTATTTTTCTTTCTTTTTACATTATTATTATTAGTAGTAGTATATATTTTTTAACTAATCATTTAAGTCACATTTTAGATTTGCAACATCCATTGTTTATAATTTGTTACTGCTCTTGGTATATGATTCTTTCTATGACTTTTTTGTATAAAAATTATATAAGAATGTATGATGGTATTCTGTACAGTGATCCTCTTATTTTCCTGGTCAGAAAAAAACAGAGAAGGTGCTTTAACGTATTGTACTGACATACGCGTAAATGTGAAGCAGCATAGTCGCGTTTTTCACTTGGAGTTGTAGAAAAAAGAAAAGAGACTAAATCATTCTAAACCATTTCTGTGTTCAAAAGATTTTGCTACAACAAGATAAACACACAGAATTCATAATATTTAAATGTCTGTCTGTTTTTTGTCTACTTTTTGTCTAATTTATTTATATTAGTGTGTGTGCTTATTGTCTCTGCTTTTCTGCCTTAAGGTGTTCTAAAACAGAATGATTTGTCTTGCTCATGTCTGACTTGAGTCAGACATTGCAGTTGGGGATTTCATACTCACCAAAAAGTGCACATAGTTTTAGCAAGATGTACGTTTTTAATGAATTTACTCTGAGGGGATATCTTCAAAGATGAGATGAAGGAACTCATGGGGTGCAAAAGAATCTTGATTGAGTGTAGTCTGCAGTAGTCATAAAACATTCAAATATGACATGTAGCCCACAGAGATGTGCACATTTTCCATGACGTGTAATCTTTTATCAAACATACTTGTCATCCTTTATTCCTCCTGCCTCAGATACCTCCCATAGAGTTGCATTTATGCTTTGCACATTTAATTTTCCATGGTCCATGATTATTTAAAGCTATTATTTTTTTTCTCTTTTTCTTTTGTCTGAGTAGAAGGAGTAGATTATGTTTACATTTAACAAGGTCCTAGATGATTTCAGTTGGATTTTAATGGTTTGTGATGCACATTTGAGAGCAGATAAAGGAGCATTAAAATAAAATAAAATGGCATTATGAAAATATACTGGAACTTTCATACTGAAACTATGAGTCCAAAAACATTTGCGTTAAGAAAAACATGTTGATAAATTCTGCTATAGAAAAAAAAAAGTGCTCTGCTAAACTTGATACTGTGCCTGCAGTGCATCATTTCGAATGATTCCAGCTTCATGAAAGAGTAGGAGGAGTAGATTATGTTTACATTTAACAAGGTCCTAGATGATTTCAGTTGGATTTTAATGGTTTGTGATGCACATTTG
>JAUMHI010000061.1:19230981-19245009 GCA_032359435.1 Enteromius unitaeniatus
TGCAATTTCTGATTATAGTTAATACAAACTGTATATTATGTTCATATCACTGTATATCCACCTTTAAATATTATCCATCCTCTACTTGTTCATATCTTCTATAGGCACACTTATAACTTATACCTGTATTTATAAATATACCTGTATCCTGCACTTGCTGGTTAGACCTAATCTGCATTTCGTTGCCTTGTACTTGTACATGTGCAATTACAATAAAGTTAAATGAGAGCACCGTGTCGGCAGCAGGGGATCCAGGGAGGCAGGTAAGCACTGCTCAATGCAGCCAGACTCTACCTCAGGTCATTCAGCGTTCTGGAATCAGTCCCTACCCTGTCCTCCGACAGGCTGCAACACTCCTGGTCAACGTTCCCTTGATTCCCTTAGCGACTCCAGAGCCAGGACTGATTCGCAGCCATCGACCTGAAGGACACGTGCTTTCATGTCTCAATCTTGCCTTGACACAGACCCCTTCTTCAGTTTGTGTTTGAGGGTCGAGAATATCAGTACAAGGTTTTACCCTTTGGCCAAGAGAGAAGAGCAAACTCTCCCCGGTGCAGAGGATCTCTTATCTCGGCATGGAGCTAAACTCGGTCGAAATGACTGCCCGTCTCACCAGCGAGCATGCGCAGGCCATGCTGAATTGCCTAGATACGTTCAGGCACAAAATAGCACTTACTCTCAAAACTTTTCAGGGGCTCCTGGGGCATATGGCAGCTGCAGCTGAGGTTATGCCGCTGAGCTAGCTTCATATGAGACCGCTTCAGCGTTGGTTACACGATTGAGTCCAGAGATGGGTATGCCACCGTGGCACACTCCGGATTGGCATTTCTTTGTAGTGTCGCCGCCTAGTCAGCCCGTTGACCAACCCTGCTTTCCTTCGGGTCAGAGTACCCCTGGGTCAGGTGTCCAGGCATGTTGTGCTCAACACGGATGCCTCCTCCATGGGCTGGGGTGCTGTATGCAATGGGCAGGCAGCTTTGGCTCTAGACAAGCGTCCAACTGCTCTGATTTTTCCTCCCAGTCCAGTCCTGCCTAAGACTATGGATTACATTCAATAATGTTGTAAATAATGTTCAGTTTCTTGCACAGACTGATTAGTTCACTTCGTAAGACTTCAACATATATGTATCATCAAGAGCCATGATTGAATTATGGAAAACATAATCCTCATCCTTATGAGGATTATGAATATTCATCCTTATTTTACATCATGCTGAATCATCTCTGTTATCGTGTATCAACATCAAAAATGTAACATGACATAGGTAAGGAAGACAAAATGCTAATTTTGCAATCTATTGCTGTAATGTGTAATTTTAATTGGTTATTTATTGTGAAATATTTGTTAAATGTCTGTTTTATTGCAATAAAACAAAATTCATAACATTTTTGAAAACCCTAAATTGAGTTTAATTAACTGTCCACAAATGTGGACACCGTTCATGAAAGGGTTCATTTTGTGACTTTCTAAATGATGGTAGCTACTGACCAACATTTGATGAATCACAAATAGGTTTCAGTTAGGAAATCGGCACACATCTATAATCACTTCTATTTGGTATGGCTGGCACAAAACAGTTATATTTAATCTACAAACTGTTAAGAATGAATGCGTGTGAAGACTTAGCAACTCAGAATTGGTAATTTGTTTGTATGCTAGTTACACACTGTAGCTGACCAGTTATCAAATATCATACTGTATGTAAACACTTGTGTTAACAAGGCAAAAACTGATGAATTTACATTACGGTGTCATCACTGTGAACCCACTGTGAAAAACAAAACCATATCCATAGGGGGTGGTTAAGCAACGAGAACAGTTTGGCCTGATGGTGAAAAGCACTTTAGATGTAAATTTACTTTTTTTTTTCTTGATGATGAATTATCAGTTTAAAGCGGTTTTAATACTTGGTTTAGTTGCTTGGTCTGAATCCAAGTGTGATTCCACCCTTCTCCCTGCTTGTCTCTTTTCACATTGTACTAAGCTACCAGTTGATGTCTAATACAAAAAATACCACCATGAACGTTAATGACTACACGTATACAGCCAACTGCTTTTTGTGAGTATTTTAGTATGTTTAGGCATGAATGCATGTAGGCTATGTATTTCATGAGGAAGTGGAAGGGTGTGTGTTTAGATTTATTAATAAATTGATACTAAGCAACCAAATACCAAAATATAATAAATAGTAAACCAGCAGTGGGCAAGTACTGGCCCTTGGGGTAAAGTGGAGAGTTTAGCTTCAAATCTTATTAAACACACCAAAATTAATTTTTTAAGAAACCTGTAGACCTTGGATAGATTATTCAGGTGTATTTAATCAGAGTTGAAAGCAGAGTTCCCCACACCTGAGTGAAATGATGCCGTTTATATACATAGAAAATCCATACACATATAAATCTCTCATACATTACTTTTGTGGCAGTGAAAGCTTTAATTAAAAGAATTAAAACACTTCTTCCTAGGGCCATTCCCCTTTGCAAGAGCAAACACAAATTATGTAATTACTATAACATTTACATAGCATGCACATAAGGAACAGAACTGCAAAATAAAGGGCTACTCACAAAATATCTGTTTTTACGTGGACCATTTTATAGATGTTCAGTAATTCTAATGTTACAGTAGCAGCCTACTACTAAGTACAGTACTTACTGTACTTGGTAATTACACTGTTTTATGGACACCTTAAAATAAAGTGTTACCAGAAAGTGTTATCCTTTAACATTCATATGGGTTTACCATGTAATTGTGCTGATGTTACACAGCAAGTGCTAGAAAGTTAGGCTTAACATATAAATTTTTACAAATACGTTTACATTTAGTCATTTAGCAGATGCTTTTATCCAAAGCAACTTACAAACATTTACAAAACGTTTTTTTCCAACGTGCAGATTACTTTATTTTAACACCTGAATAAAACGTCTCCCAAAAGTTGCAGTTTGGTCTGGTTTCATTTTCATAGTAAACAAACGTGATATTTACGTGATATTTTTGACTACCTAAAGAAAACGTACCAGTTAGGTATTTTTACAACGTTTTTAAAACGTTTTTTGTTTTGTTTAGAGTTTTTTATTTTTAAAAATTTTATTAAAACGTACTACAACATTACCTAATTGCAACCAAAATACAACGTTGTGAAAAGTTGTGAAAAGTTTTGTGTTTGGGTAATTGCTGGTTTCGTTTAGCCAGAGGAGAACTGGCCCCCCAACTGAGTCTGGTTTCTCCCAAGGTTTTTTTTTGGTTCCTTGCCACTGTCACCTCTGGCTTGCTTAGTTGGGAACTTAATTTCTAGCGATTATTGTCGATTTGATTACAAAGATCCTATTTAAAATTGTAACCAACAAGGATAAAAGTTACATTTATTTTTCATTTGTTTATTTTCAAAATTTTGTGGACTGAAGGACTTTTCATTTGAAACTGAGTTCTTTTGAGTGAAAAATTGGGAAAGGGAATAAAGAAGACCGATGTCTGCAGCTCATGGCGAGCTAGAAAACTGTTCATGTTCTGAATATTATAGTGTACTCATCTGGAATCAAGAACAATTTCAGATGCAAGAATATCATATCTTCTTTTGGTAATAAGCGGCCAATGAAGTAAGTTTTGTTTGTATTATATGTGAATGATGTGAATTGCGTTGCTATGTGAAAGAACGATGTCTGTGTAAAGCTATAGTTAAATTGTTAAGGTTAACAATTCTGTCTAAAGGATTTACAAAGCTGTATTTATTTTGTATTTTTGTAATTTATTACAAAATAATAAAATACTTTTGTATTTATTATATTCTTTATACATTACATCTTTATATATTATTTGTGTTGAATTTTTTTGTGTTTATTCCATTCTCACGGCATCTTGAGTTGGTTGGTTATGGTGAACCAGTCAATAAATTGTCAGTCATCAGAGAATCTGTGTGCTCGTGAAATTACTGGGGGGAGCTATGAGCTGATCTAGACGACAACGTATCTCTGTTCAATAATGAAATTACTTTAGCTGAAAATTGAGTGTTAAATCTTGCCATTGTACATTAGAATAGACATTCTATTCTCCAATTTAATACTGTCCAGTGCTTTGATACAATCTGTATTAAAAGCGCTATATAAATAGAGGCGACCGATTGATTGAATTATTGATTGATTTTCTCTTTTTTGCTGGACAACAGGTTTATAAATGCTTCCCATTACAAGTTGATTTTTCCAGTGCACACTGCAAATGACTCAAGCTCCCAGCACTTTTTAGAGCAGCATTTACAGCAAACAACACTGTGCATATATTTAATTAGAAAATGCAGTCTTAAACACAGAATTTATATCAGTAATCTTTTTCAAATGTGAGGGGGAGATTTTCTCATAAAGATGCTTCTAAAATAATTTCTTGCTCGCTCATGATTGTGCTGAGGAATCACTAGTAGATGGATGTTTTGTATTTGTAATGGTGCAATCATATCCATTTTTATTGATTTACCTCATCTCTCCACGTAATGGTGTTCAGTGCCTCGACTCTGGCAACTGTAATTTATCCCCCTCTAATAAACCTGCCATTTCTCCTGAATTACACAGCATAATTCCCAAAAGTGATTCTCACTCACAAAGACAAATGCTTTGTAGAAAAGTACATGTCACTGCAGCTATCCTTTAGTAGACAGGAAGAGTGAACAGTTGGTGAGGCGCCAAACATGCATTAGTGAAAGCCTCTATCTTTTTTGTTTGCTTTTGAATAATTGTAGCTCTCTCTTGGCTCACTTGGCAGCATTTCTTTCACCTTTGTTGTTTCATCTGATGATTTGGCTCAGACGTAGAGCGGATTATTCTATCAGTCGTCGTGGCATTCCCTGCCAAACTTAGTGTGAAATCTGACGCAATAAAGATTGCTTCTGTAACTAAGGTAAGCGATGTTGCCCCACTGATAGCAATCAAGAATATTTTATGGCACATTTTCCATGCACAAATGGGTGAGGAAATTAGTTTCGTCGTACAGTTGTGTTAAGGTGAATCACATTTTCATGGCTCTATCTGCCAGGTGAGAGGTCTTGGGAATCATCAATTTCCAGTGCCTTCACGAGGGAGAGAAAACCCTAGACAGAGAAAAAAGACTGCCAGCAAATGCATCTATATCAGCTGCGGATGAGTAGCGTGAGTGAGCCAAAAGAATTAATGAAACACAGCTGTGTCTGGCTTTCATGGTATGTCTATGTAATAAATGACTCCTCTCAAAGCTGTCACTGATATGAAAACTGACAAGGCTTTATCTTATTTTGTTTATATATTTTTTTTCTTTTTTAGCAAAATAAATAAACGACTGAATTAATTAAAAAATTTAAAATCTGAATACTTTTACACATCTATAAATTATATATTTTATTAATATAATTGTTGCATATGTTGAAGCTTTAAAAGGTTACAAGGATCCCAGTCTCCCCTATAGGTAGTTTATTGTTTGTGTTAATTTTTTATTTTTTTTTTCCTCAAAGAGTGTGCTTATGGAAAATGAAATTCAAGTAATTTTTTCCCTGCAGTATTCAGTAATAAATTGTGGTTCTGATTGCTTTTGATTGGATTGGATCAGGAGCTGAAAAGTCACAGCAGTGCATCTGCAGAGGAAATTTTGGGTAATTTTACCTTTGATTAGAAAAATCCTAGCCATAAAATATGTCTGTGACATTCATGAACATATTTATTCCTGAACAAATTTTTAAATTATGTAATTTTGTTGTGATTGTATGTAGAGTGGGATCATACCCATCAGCAATTAATTGAATGGCAAAATACATGCAATATTGATTTGTTATTTATGACATTTGAGGGTCCAAGAATAGTGAAGTGGATGTAGGCAAGCAAAAACCAGAAAACAGATGGTATTTTGAGCATCTGTTATATACAAAGTAAAACTGATTTACAGCTAACAGATGGTGGTCTAGAGGTTAGACATGAAACGTTGGATAAAAAAAATAATAATAATAGTAATAAATTAAAAAATACATAAAAATATAACACCAGAACATCAACAATCTGAGGTGCAAACCATTGTCATATAATAGCAGAACCTGTAATAAAATTCCCTGCTCTTGTAATCTTTAAAAGTGATATCTAGGATAAATGAAAACAAAAGAAAGTTGAACATGAGAGAGGATATAAAATTATTGAATCCTAAGACTAATGGTATGCTGATCTACGTTCTCTGCTCTGCTTTTGCAGACAGGTTCCATGTGATATGGAAAGCTAAACCATGCGTTCATATATTGTACCTTGTGGAAATAAGTCTCATGCTCTGACAAACAGAAGAATCGTCTCAGGTTACTTGACTTTAACCCTGTTCCCTGAAAAAGTGGGAACGAGATGCTGCGTGAAAACGCTATTGAGAATGCTATTCGTTTGACCAGTTGTTGAAGCATGTGTGTCAATCACGCCAAAGTTTGGCTTCTATAATCTCGGTCAGGTGACATCATTAGATTATTTGCACCTGGAGGTTATAAATAGGCATGAACCGGAAACATCCTCAGGTCAATTTTGTCTTAAAGGACATCCAGTCATGCCTACAGTACGGCATTGGAGCACAGCATCTCATTCCCGCTTTTTCAGGGAACAGGGTCACAGTTGAGTAACCCGAGACATTCCCTTTCAAAAGCTACACTTGACACTGCATGAAAATGCTATTGGGTATGAGAATACCAATGCTGCCGGACCCCCAGGGTTGTGTAGTGTGCACGCGCACACATCATCAAAGAGGTCTAGACCTGACTCTGGCATGCTGACTCAAGGACCTGTGAGCCCGGAGTAGCATGGTTATCCAAACTATGAAATCTGACAAATGTGTGTGGAGAAGACCGTCCTGCCACATGCAAGCCCCCTAGTTGAATGGGTCCTAACTCCTAGAGGTGAAGTCTGAAGTCAAATCCCCAATTCTCTTCAGAAAAGTAATGGCCATTAGACAACAAATCTTAAGGGTCAGAAACCTAACAGGTGTGGACTCTAGTGGTTCGAAAGGGGTATCAACCAGACGTTCGAGCCCAATAGCTAAGTTCATGTACTTTGTTGCATGCCATTGCTGTAAGTTCCTTGAACCTGAATTTATTTATGGCAGAAATTAATTCAGACTTTGTAGTTGGTTTTGCTACTTTTCGAATATAATCTTTCAGAGCATGCCACACCATTTCAATGGGATTCATGTCGGGGGATTCGGCGGGAGTCTTAACCCAGTTTATACCCTGTTCAGCAATGAGTCTGCCTGCAGCAGTGTGCTTCGGGTCATTGTCCTGGAAAAAACGGTGATGTGCTCCAAAGTTTTCCTTAATGTATGGGGCAGCAGTTTCTGTTACAATAGCATTTTCAAAGAAAGACCGGTCCATTATGCCTTCGAAGATTGCAATTGGTCCTGGACCCAGTCTGAATATTGCTCCCCAAACATGAACTTTTAGCAGGTGCTTTGGCTTTGGTTTAGACACGTGTCTCTCACTCCTAAGAAATGACATGGTGGCTAAGCGGTCCAAAGCCACTGTTGTTTCATCAGTAAAGATGACATCGTGAAATGACTCCTCAGCAATCCATTTGTGGGCTTGTTGGAGATGTAACTCTTTATTTTTGTCTCTGATCATGGGACAATGTTGAGTTTTCCCATACTTCCACCCAAGCTTTTGCCTTATCCTCTGAATGGGTCGCTCACTTATTTCCACTCCGCTGTCACACCATAGCTGTTTTTTCGCGGAACATGACACCAGTTCATCATTCTGATGAGTGATATTCTCTATGGATAATACAAAGTCCCTAAAATCAATAGTTAAACATTTGACAGTTTATGCATAACCACCACTTAGCATTAACCAGTATTTAGGCTGGTGTTTGAGTTCGCTTCATGCAGTGGGTAACTTACTCAGTTATTTTGCGAGGATTACGTTTGTGTGATGATCGCTCTTTTTAATGTCTTCTGATAGTGCTCAATGTAGCGTGTACACCAATGTATTTCAGATGTCGGGATATTTCTTAAAAATATTTTAAAACGCTATTATACACAAATTTTACAATTAGTTAATACTTAAGTTCTTTACAAACTTTTCTGGCATTACAGTACACAAATAAAAAACATATACTAAACCATAATTTAACACTAATATAACATTTAACAGAAGCATATGTGAAAGAACGTAAGCATGTGCATGAATGACAGGGTAAACTCCATTTCTACTAAACAACTCACTAAGATTTTTTTCAATGTATTCCCTTCTATAAAACGTGATAAAGGCCTGTACACAAATGAGTCAACAACATGACAGCAAGGACAATAGACATAATTTATCAAATTTAAGTCAAAAAGCTTCACGTACTTCTGCTGTTCGTTGTACTTTATCTGGACCAACATTTCACCCGGAACATGCAGAGTGTTTGACATTGTAAACCGGTGTAAATGAGGAACACTGTATTGAATGGATGTATGTCACATCATTCATGCAGTAATATTACAATATACAGACAGCAATAATGTCAGCGTTAATCAGGCTGCAGTCGACTGTAAATCTCCACGCTATTTATCCACATGCTTTTTATTAAAAAAAAGATAAATAAATTATTCATATTCGGCGATGGAAAAAAATACTGGGCAGTTTACTGTCATGACTGCAAGGTGAATATTGCACATAAAAAAAGTCCTAAAGATTACATAAACACATCAGATTATTTATTTTTTTAAATGCTCTCTCTCTCTCTTTGTCTCTCTATATAGCTTTAAGCTTGAAAAACCGTCAATTTATAAAAGTTTATCACAGCATCAGGAGCTAGCTAGCTAACGTTAGCTACAGCTAGGTTAATCACGTCGTCGACAAATCTATTCCTGGCAATAAACATGTGTGCGTTCACTCCACAGCACGTAATATTGTAATTTCTGCTATTGAATTAGCACCAGATTATAAATGCTAAAGTATGATTTAATGTAACTTACCTTTCAAACGCACTGCAAGATAATGGCAGCATGTGAGTTCAGCAGTGGCAGTGACGCGGCGGGGTGGAGTCTAATCACATCTCTATGGAGTTGTTTGAACACAGGGTTTGGCTACAGAACGTTGTTCCTTGCGCCACCTGGTGGATATTATATGAAGCGCAACGACAGTTTAAAATAAGACCCACGATCACACCTGCCGATTTGCAAGCTGCCACGTGAAAATAGACGCATTTTTAATGGCCAGATCTGTATGTTCTAACAGAGTATGTCTGAAACAATCTGGCAAAAAGGTCCATGTCTGCTACATAAAATCTCTCCCAGATTTCACTTACTACTTCAGGGTGGAGTTTCCATTCCCCATATGTCACAACTTGTCTAGACAGCAAGTCTGCTCCCACATTCATAAGCCCTGGAATGCAAATCGCACTTGTTCAGGCGGTGTGAACGCAGTCTGCCCTGGCAATTTATGTAAGACACTACCGAAGTGTTGTCCGCCTGGACTAGGACATAGTAACCTCTCAACTGCTGGAGTATTTCAGGGCCTGAAATAAAGCCATTATTTCGACACAATTGATGTGCCATGTGAGAAGATTATCTCTCCAGCTCGCTTGGGCTGCAAAGCCACCTAAGACCGCGCCCCAACCCATGAGGGAAGCGTCTGTCATTAGCATCTTGCGATGACAACACAGACCTAGAGTGGGACCCAAAGTCAGAAACCAGGGTCTGAACCACATAGAAAGGGTACAAAGCCCCAGGCGCGTAGCCTTTATTTGTCTCTGGGGATTGGCCCTTGGATGAAATCCCCTGGCTCTTAGCCAGAACTTCAGAAAACATTCCTTTGCAGACCTCAGTGTCAATGTATGTTTTTGTATGCACAATGAGGAACCATTCAGGGCAAGGACCCGCCCTACAGCACTGAACTGATTGGAAGACCCCCCTGGTTGGGGCGGAGGTTTGTTTTCACAGGTTAAAACTTGGAACCAAAGAGCATTCTGTATGCATCTCTCTTCACAACAAAGATCATTATCCAACGCATCAAGAAGGAACGGCAGTGACGAACCAGCGGAACAACTCAAACTCAGAGAAGTGCAACCTAACCTGCTTGACTGACCGTGCCATGACGCACCCCATCTGTGCCCTCCTCCTTCGCTCAGATCTCAAAGAACTGTATATCTTACTGCTAAAAGCTCCAAAGCACCACCAACTTACAACGAACTTCTAATAATTGCTTGCAAGAACCTCAAAGATTTCAGAAAGCCAACCAGGGCACAGAGACTTCATCAACTTCAAAAGCGGTAACCCAAATACTTTCATTCGTCGCAGATTTTGCACTGTTATTGAACTTAAGATAAGCTAAGACCTTCTGCATTGGAGATTTGTCTCAGATCATGGTTCTAGAAACTAGTAGCAAGTACTTTAGACTTTAAGTGAACCTTTACTTTTCACCCCAGAACTGTGTATGAGTGTGTGTGTGTTCACTTATTACTGGGTTAGTGTTTTGTACAGTAGAATAGTTCAATAATAAATTATTTCATTATTATGTATCATTGTCTTGTGTATTGTGTAGAGTTTGCCTTAGTTCGCTAATTAGCTAAATACACTAATTGTGCTAAACGCTGGATGGATTGGTCAATTGAGTGTATGCCATTCACAGTGTATGTATTCAAATTAAGGATAACCATATCCATGCAAATCTTTCATTTAAAAATGTATTTACATAGGTCAACCATAAAGAAAATTAACATGAATTAAATAAAGTTAATTAAACGTAAGAATATTTCTTACAGAGAATATTTTTATTCTTACAGAGGTTATATAACAACGCCACACTTAGGCGTGTTTGACACACATGCTTCAAAAAATGGTTTAGCGTTTTCACGCAGCATCAAGTGTAGCCTTTGAAGGCGAACAAGAGAGAACAAGAACACAAAGGATGGAAATAAGAGTATTTTTCTTTCTTATTTTGTACTGCTTTTTTAGGTAACACCTTAATGTTATCAAGAGTTTTTATACTAATAATTTAGAAGCAATAGGGTATTATCTACCTGGAAATTAATTATTTTGCACATAAATGACTTTCGTCTTCAGAATCACAGATCAACATGATAACCATTACTATTTAGCACAAAAAACATTTTGTTTTAGCAATCAGATAACATGCTGCATTCATGAAAGCCAGGCAACTCTGTTTTCTGAACACTGCACAAGTTCAGGGTGCCGCATTCAACCTTCTTTAGTGGTCTGCTCTACAAATTATGAATGAACAATGCAACCTCCGCTCATTAAAAGCTCATGAAAATATTTCCAATAGAATAAATAAATAAGACTTTCAAATGCAGTGGTCTCAGTGGTAAGTTTGGTAATGTTTCACATGAAGAATAAAAGACAAAAAAAACAGTTTCAGAATCCTTTCAGTAATGGAATGCAAAATTAATTTAAGGGCATGTATACATTGGTAATAGGGTATGGCGGAGGGCTCCAAGAGTATAAGGGAAGCTATCCTTGGTATCATCTCTGTTGTCAGCCCAACATATTATTTGCGGCTTCATATTAAAGGGAAAATGAGGCAAATATGATTTGTACCAAAATAAAATTTGCACTGAAAAGTTTATTCCTAACCATAAGATCATACTTTTTACTTCACTACATTTCATAAAATATATAGTTACTCATATATCACGTGCTCCGAGACGCCGACGAGCAATTCATTAACAAACTGATTCTTTTAAATGAACCTGGTTCGCAAATTACACCAAACGATTCACTCGTAAGTTACTAATGTCAAATTTTAGGATTAACTACTTAATATTTGGGTAACAATTGTAAGGCCACTTAAATGAATGCAGGCACATCAACATCAGTCAAAAACATTCATATTCCCTGCTGCTGTAACGTTAGCAGTTTTTATTACAGTTTTTCTCCATCGGTTCGGCTCATTTCTTAAAACAGAAATGAATTCTCATTTCTCATTCTCAAAATTCTAAGATCATTTGGTAAAACAGTGTTACAGTTTAGCACAACACTATAGCTCACTTGCAAAAGCTCATATCTCTCCACAAACAGTTCACTCATGAATCAAAACTAAATTCCTTTCCCATATAAAAAGTCAGTGCCACAAAAATGGCAAATATCCTGCTCAATTGCTTTGGCTCATTTCTTGAAACAGACCGGACATTCTCAACACTCTTGGTGCTATTGCCAAAATAATGTGGATGGTTCGGCACAACACCATGGTTCACCTGCAACAGCTCATACCTTTCCCAAAACAGTTCACTCATGTGAACTAAATTTCCTTCTCATTTGAAAAGTCAGTGCCCCCCAAATGCTTCGTCCCTTTGGCATTGTGTTGCACTGCAAGTCAAAATGTTTAGATGGTTTGTCACTATGGCAAAGGACCACTAAAATATCCCTCATGTCCACCTTACAGTCTTAGCCCAGTCCTTCATTGAAAATGGTTACTGTACTGTTTTTGTCTAGCTAACAGAATACAATTGTGTATAAAACTGAAAAAAAAAATAGGATTTTAGGTTAAGAGTAGCCTCCAAGGTTTGACGTCACACATTGCACTCATACATAGGAATGGTAACTCCTTTTTTTATTGTAATGATCAACCACACACAAAGTAACTTCCATATTTCAGAGCAAATACTTTCATCCTGGATGACCTGGATAAACAAATCAGGTAAAATGGGTACTGAAGCTAAAGAAGTTTGGGAACCACTGCTTAATTGTAAAAAGGTTATAATGATGGACAACCAGTAACTGACTTACGTGTACATACTGGTACCACAGCTCTTTCACTCTATCAGAGTTCCTCTCAAATGGTATCCTGTAAATTTGCTTCATTGTCATCTGATGCTTCTTCAATGTCCGGTCAATTGTGGAGATGCTTGTTGACATTTTGGAATATGGCATTATCTTGTAGGATTGCAATGCGGATCTGTCTCAACGTGATGGCATTATTTGCCATCACCATGTTACAGATCTCTTGTTCTTGTTGTTCATTGAGAAGTAGTCCTCTGCCACCCATGCAAGGTTGTTGTCCAATCCTAGATATAGAATTCAATGGACACTTACAGTAATTCGTACTGTATACCTTATGTATTCCTCACAGAATGAGTTACCTATGTAATTGTATTGTTGTTTTACGCACAAGCAAACACACAGTGTGCAGTGTCCTGTCCTATACAACATATAATTCCATCATTCACTGACTACATACCTGTTTTCCCTGCGAAAGGTTTGGATTTGTGAGGCCATGGTTGATTACATGGTCTATTACTGTGGCCCGAATTTCATCTGGGACAGCAAAGTGTCTTCGTGCACCAAGGCCTCTTCTACCTATTCCACCACCACGCACTTCTCTTCCTGAAGCAGGCAGCTGCCCTTGTTCATTTGCTTGGCCAGGTGCCACCATGTTTAGAAATAGGTCCTGCATGGGACCAAACATTTGACCCAAAACCATTTTAACTTTACTCAAAATCAAGCACTACAGTCAAAAACGACACAAAACCAGCTGATGTGCAAACACAACTTAGCAACGATTACACACATAAATAAATACAAAACACTGTGGGACAGCGGGAAAATAATATTTATTCATTTGTTTATTTTTGTACTATTTTTGTGCATGTAAATTTAAAAAAAAGAACAGCAGCAAATGAAGTTTTATATACAGTATAATATATATAAAAAAAAACAAAAAATGCATATTCAGATAATTTATTCTGCCTCAGCATCATGCCTCTGTACTGGGTGAGGCCACAGGACTTCATCCACATCACATGCTATGTACTCCATTGCAAGGCAACGAGGAAAGAATCATTTAGCATGCTGGATCCAGCCCTGGCAAGATTCCACTCCTATCTCACCACATGCTCCATTCATTGCTTGAAGTAGATTTTCCTGTGTGTAACGGTTTCGGTCGTGTACTTTCCATCTCCATGTTGAGAAAAACTCCTCAATAACTCCTCATAAAATGCTGCTCATTGTGAAACCAATCACATATTCTTGCACCACGGTAATACAGTTTTTGCCTATTGCTTACACACTTTTTGCAAAATTTGGCCCATTATGTCAAAACTCTACACACAAAATAA
>JAUMHI010000061.1:19327030-19338097 GCA_032359435.1 Enteromius unitaeniatus
GCTCTGTTCCGCTTGCATTCCTTCAAGCCCTAAACTGATCTTATCAGTTGAGTTGCCATGGAAATGGAAGGCCTGGCTTGCCCTCCTGGGTTGGCCAGTCGGGGGATGTCTCCAATGTGAGTTGCCTCTTGGGTTGATGAAAGCGGCATTAAAGATTGTTAATATTTGTTAAATGTAACAAATAGTTTGTGACTGATTGGTTCAAATGCTACAGTATATTGTCATTAATATTCACAATTTTGAGCACTCCAGGCTGATTATGGATATGAAATTATTCAGCCATGGTTTCTTGTTAAACAGAAATATAAATAGGAGAGAAAACAAAGTCCAAATTCCCTTAATCAACACAATAAGAAAAAAAATATATATATATTTATGATGTGCAGCAAAAAAATGTTTGAGCTTCAACAATTGAAGTGGCTTTAAGAAAAATTACCATTTCCACCATGAGGGAAACAATTAAGAATTTCCAATCAACATAAAATGTTACAAAGCTGCCTGGAAGAGGACTTGTGTTTCTATCATCCTAATACACAGCCAGAAGTAGAGTTTAAGTGGCTAAAGACTTTAAGAATAACAGCTGGAGTGAGGTGAACTAAAGAGAAGCTGGTTTTCTTGAAGGATCTGGAGAGATTCTGCATGAAGGAGTAGTCTCTTCTCTCTTTTCAGGTGTTCTCCAAACTCTTTAGGCATTAAAGGAGAAAACTCAGAGCTTGGGAAAAGGACGTAGCAATAATTGGGTACAGTACCAATAACTGTTGCTAACAATTTTATGAATTTTTGGAATCAAAACAGATCAAAAGGATAAACAATGCAGATCACCTTTGCTCAGATTTACCAAGGGTTCCAATATTAGTGAAGGGTATTGTATATATTAAATACTGTAATGTTATATTTACTAAATGTTTTTGCACTTTGAAAAAATTATTACAAATTTCTGAAGATAACATGATGCAGCTGTGTCTTTTTTATTTGCATGGCTATATCTTATAGTTTCCATATCTAGTTTTATAATGTATCAAGGCCTCAAAACTGCTACCTTACCTCCAACCAAAGAGTAGAATGCTTTGCTGTGTTTTTAATGTGATTTGTCAGATAAGCTTACAAAGAAAGCATGTGATTGGTTGGTGACTGATAACGTACATGATAAGCTAACAAATAACCTTACTTTCTTGTTAACATGCTTACATTTTAAAGAAAAGATTTAGAGAATATATGCAATTTATGTGAATATTTTATTAATGTTTATTTAGTAATAAAATATAAAAGGCCAACCAATAATATTCACAATACAAAACTGTATTTAAAAAAAAATAAAAACAAGTTAGACCAACTGAATTGAGGCAAATAGATAAAATATATACAGTGAAGATAAAAACAGTGAAAATAACAATCACAAGAAGGCATTCTGAGAAATAACTATTTTCATTTCCCACTAGCACACAAATGTTTATCCCATCCAAGTTTTGCTAAACCATTATCCTACTCGCTCCTTCATCATTTCTCCCATTCCCTCTGTAGACCTTGACCCACAATGCACAAGTCTGGATTTGAGGCAGACCGAACTGCACCTCTGATTTCTGTTGGCTCTCTCCATGGCTTGTCTTCTCTAACTGGAACATCTTCCAGTCTGTGACAGAAAAACAAAATAAGGACATTAGTGAATTGAAGGATTAGGGAAGTGGGTCAGAGCTGGTTAGCACTGGTCAGCAGTAAGTCATTGAGAGCTTAGTTGCTGAGGATTAGCAATCGTATCACATTTTACATGAGAGATGAATGTGTGTCTAAATTATTACAATTATATCCTTTTTTTCCTCAATTTCTATGAAAATTAATTTATTTTATAACTTCTGTCACCCTTCAGTCATTCCTTTAATGTACAGGTTTCACACAAACAAACTGACTAATATTTACTGAAGGCACATGACCTTAGTTGTTGTTTTTTTGTTGCTGTTGTTCTTTAGCTTGGATTTCATGCATTGTACTTACAACATGGGCCGTCCCCACATTCCCTTTTAATTTGTTATGTGGGACTTTCCCCATCATTCTGTCATTGTCTCACTGAACTGTTAACAAAACTAAATAAACAAGTTTTCCCACATACTGTACATGAAAGCATTCTGATTTCAGTCTTGTCTTGCTTCACTTTCATAACCAGTTTCAGAGTGTGTGTGTGTGTGTGTGTTTGTTTGTTTGTTTGTTTTCTCTAAATTATGTAAATTCTACCATTTTTGGTACAATTGAAAATGTAGCAAATTAATAAAGAAAATTAAGTAGCACGCAAAGGTACAAATACTTTAACGTCCCCCCCCCTCTTTGTTATTCACCTAAGAGTGGTATTTATGCAATTATACTATAATTGAATTTCAAAAAAAGGGCACCTTTTATTGTGACAGAAACAATCAAAGTGCTTGTCCTATAACATTTTGTTTTATTCTCTTTCAAAATGAAATCTGGAACAGAATATGTCATTTCAAGCATTAATGGTACTTGCTTCAGATACCCTTATAAAAATAAATAAAAAAAATTAAATTAAAATAACAAGAAAATATTGGAAACTCCTTGGGAAATTGTATTAACATGCTAAATTTAAAGGCATTTTCATTTTAAACAGTTATACTTTAGCCTTATATTTATTATCAGAATAGGTTAGACTCACCCACGGGTGCTAATCGCCGGTTCACTCCCACATGTCTCTGCCACAGAGATGACAGGCACCCTGGGCGGTAGGCTTAAACTGGGCCTTCTGTCTGACTGGGTGCGGCGGATGAAAGGCTGGGGCCCTCGTGCAGACATTGGCAGTCGACCACGCTCACCCCAAGGACGAGGTAAAACACTGCTGCCGGAGGATGCCCATGCCTGAGGGGGCTTGGGTGTAGGAACAGGCTGAGCCTCAAATAATGATGATGAGAGTGGACAAAACACTGATCGAGCATTACTAAATACTCTTGAAGAGTCCTCACTACTGTTTTCTCTAGACCAGCGCTGCACTTTTGGGGAAGCAGGAGGTGATGGTGCCTTAAAGGGGTAGGTGACTCCTGTCACAATGATAGGGGTGTGATCTTGCCGTGCTGCAGGTGTGCTTGGCAGTGTTCGTTGGCCAGCAGAAGGTGGGGTTGGGAGTTTACGTAGTGCAGGAGGGCTAGATGAAGTTGAAGTAGAGGGCTGACTTTTCAACACTGGAGGACTAGGGAGTCTCCGATGTAGCAGAGGTGTGGATGGCAACACGCGAGTTCTGGAAGCTGTTGGAGTGGCAGGGGTTTGGTTTCTAAATGCATTGTTTGGCACTGTTTCAGTGTTATGGTTCTCCTTTTCTGAAACCTCTACATCAGCTTGGCTGAAAGAAAGCTGCCTATGGCCATGCTCAGCTGTAAGTTTCTCTGTCGGTGAGTCAGAAGAATGCCTCAAGTGGATGATCTTTCTTGCTTGTTTGTAGAGGGAGGCAGCCTCCTCACTTTCTGTGTCTGTTTCATTGCTGGAATCATGACCACCCTTCACAACCCCTCTGGTATCCTGGTGCGTTAAACGTACTGGCGACATGCTAACAGAGCCCTTACACAAGTTCCCCTTACTAGGTAGCACTGTAACAGACTGCAGAGTGGCTCGTAACCTATGAGACACTGCAGTCCTTTTTGGGAGGGTGGATCGGCCTCTACTTGATACATTTTCTCCTGTGTTTTCAAAGGAATTGTCCATGAGAACCTCAAGTGGAGGGGGCGGTAGATTGTCAATGTCAAGATCCTCTGTCCTTTCAGAGCATCGTGACTCCCCTTGACTTCTGAGCATACTATTTTCATTAAATGCTAATGTGGCAGAGAGACCTAAACCTGGAATGATGGGAACACCACACTTTCTAACACCTTTAAGAGGCCCAAGAATTTTTGCACGATCTGGGCTCTGTTTACTTTCCTCCAAGCTTTGACTAAAAGTGTCAATCAGTTTTTTAACACAATTCCTTTCTCTATACAATCCTGAAGACTGGCAGGGTGTCGGAGGAGGACTTGGCACAGGTATTCCCTTAACAGGTGGACTTTTCTTGTCTTTTTCCTTTCCCTTTCCTTTGTCCTTTTTCCTTTTTTCATCCATCTCTTCCTTTGCACGTTCTTGCTCAACTTTCACATTGGATACCTTTCTTAGATTATTTGGAGAAAAAATGTTCCTATTTAAAGAACGCTGCCTGTCAGCTGAAATAGATGAAATGGTTTGTGTTTGTGGATTCTGGATTTTTTTAGATGAGCCAGGCTTTGTATTTCCCCCACACTTAACATTGGTCATTATCTCCAGCCTTTGGTTGAGTTCCCTTTGGGTTCTCTCAAGTTCAATTAGTGTAGGATCTTCTGCTTTATTACGCAGAGAGTCTGCTGATCTTGACCGTTTACTAACTGTTGTCTTTTTCTTAGATGTTTTAGAGACAGCTGTCTGGGGTCTTTTAGAACTTTTGTCATCATCCTCAGTCCATTGACTACTGCTGTTTGAGTTTTCTGCTTGTTTTGCTTTTTCTCCCAGGACTTGGGATGGCAAAAAATTAATCCGGCCACTAATGGCATCTTTTAGCTTCAATGTCATTTCAACATTTTGTGCATTCTCTATTCGCTTTGCTGGTAACCGACGTGGTTGCCTACGGTCTGGAGTGAAATAATCTGTTTGTTTCCTTCTTTTATCCTTGCATTTTTCCTCTTCACTACCGTCCTCCACATCTTCCGCACCACCTTCATCCAAGGAGACAAAGCCAAGTAGTGATTCTGTATCCCTATGTTCTTTTTCTGTAATAGTGCAAGTTGAGTCTATTGAGTTAAGAGAACTGCTTTTGCTTATTGTTTTAAGATGTCTGCCTCTGTATGAGCCTTGGTGAACTAGTGTAGAACTGCAAGGGCTACCTGATGTAGCATAAATAGTTCCAATTGACTCAGAACTTTCTCTGCGTTGACGTTGTCTGTCTGAACCTGCCAGGGACTCGCTTTCTGCCCCAAGTCCACTGTCTTCGCTAAATAGTGCAGAGTCTTCTGGGCCAGGTTTTTTCTGTGATGCTGCCTCAATCCGAGAGAGCAGCCTCATTAATCTAGACTCTGATGCACGTTTTGTTCTGAGCTTCTCATCTAGAATTTCAGTAATAGAGGAAAAGTAATCCACCGCCTCCTCTAAAGCAGTATCCCCGATTCCACACACTGATTGACCTACCTGACGCATCCTTTGTACGGTGTACTGAAGGAGTTGTTGTAGTAGGTCTGGTGGCGGCTCACTGCAGGTGGGAGAGGTCACATTTTTTGCTGATTTGGGTGAAAAGGAATATTTTTTTTCACAAGGCCAAGCCAGATGCTCTCCATTACCTTTTAACATCATCTCCCCCTCTTCCACTATATCCTGCAGCCCTTTGTTTATTTCCTCATAGCGTAAGACCATGAATGCCACCATGGGTTGCAAAGAAATTTGGGTTTGAGCTGCATGATCAAGTAACCTCAAGAGATCTTCATATTTACTGATGCTGGGGTTAAGATATGCATATGCTGCTTGATGAGCTTTCACAAGTGCCTCTGGAAAGTCTACTTTCTCTTTATTAAAAATGGTACTTTCTTTCTTCCTGTTTAGTTTGATACTTTTAGGACCTTTCTTTGATTTTTTTGCACCCTTTTTCTCACAAGTCTCTCGTTTTTCTTCTTGCTTATCCTTACCTTGAGATAATATATCAATGTTGATCTCTTGTTTACCCAGTTTAGCAGAAGCAGCCCCTTCACGCTCAACCATAGAGCATTTCCTCCCTAATGACGTTGAAGTTGTGTTGTTCCGAACCGTTGGGTTCTCTCTCACTGTGTCCTTTCCACAGCTTTCTCCACTGCTCCCATCATCGGATTGTGAGTCTCCAAGTCTCTCGTTAGTCCCTGGAAGTAGAGTTCTCCCTCTTCTGAATGAACCCTGTGCTGAGTGGAGACCATTCCCACGTGAAGGAGAGCAGCCCATTTTAGAGCAACTTGCAGTTCACCAAGATTGTGCAAAAACACAGACCAACAAAGACAATGAGCCAGGCAACTCCATCTGATGGCAGGATGGTTTAGAATCACCAGCTGCACTTTTCATTTTCTTGATGACTCTAATAACTAGATACACAGTTGTATATGACTCCTTAGAAGCACAAAAAAATACAAATGCAGTGCCACAGAAATCTCTTCTCTTTCAGTTAAAATATAAAAAAATAAAGTGTATATATTTCTTTTGAAAAAAGGATTGTCAAGCATTTTGCCTATGCCATAGATTCCCTCTGTACCTTCAGTAGGACTGAAGAGATTAGTAAGGATTTGAGAGTAGTCCTAAGCATGCACATATGTCACCTTAGAGAAAATAACACTCACAGTCTCAAGACTTTAAGCTCATTAAGGTAATCACAGTTGTTTTCAGGTAGCTTTTTATAGTTACCCAGTGTCCCATAGATTAGTTATTCTAAAATAAAATTGTGTCCAGTGAAATTCTGTGAACTATACATATTTAATTTACTTTAGTGCATTTTAACCAAGGAGAAAAATGCTTATTTGTATGTCAAACAATACATAAAACAGGTCATGTCTTAATAAATGCAGGGATAATAATAACCTTTGCAGAGATCTTATGCTTGGTTCTCTTTCCTTAATATTGTGTATTAGCACAGTGACACAAGAATCAATATTCAGCTATAGCCACTATATCAGTGCCCCAACAGCTTTCCCCTTTCTTTTCTTGCCTCATTGACTGGTTCTGTGTGAGCAGTTGAAGCAATGCACTGCAACAATGTAATAATGAAATCTCTGGATCTCATTACAAACTCCTCAATCCATATGTAGTCAAGAAAGGACATTGTCTTTTTTTATTTTGAAGAGTTTACTTTTATTTGTGTACAAATGACATTACAATCAACAAGATTGTGTTTAAGAGTGCTGTGTTGTTAGTGTTATGTAATTCATAACATTTGTGTTATGTCCTATGAATGCTTTATTACCCTTCACCAACATAAGTACAGTAATGTATAGCATTAGTGTTACAACCTTAGGATGTTGCAGATATATAGTTTTTCTTTGCCAGTTTGGTAATTAATATTTACAAAAAATAATATTATTGTCACCAATAATCCACTAGCTCAAGTTCTTTTAAAGAAAGTCATGATATAAACCTTTAAACAAGTATGTACATTCATCAAATGGATTTGCTCCTAGTTCTTTTCCGTAATGTCTGGTAAGGGAATTCTAAATAAATTGAACCCAAACCAGTATCAACTGAATTAATGGTGTTTTGTGACCCCATTATAAAACCAGGTTCCAAAGTTATCTCTGGGATTGAGTCAACTGAGTCGATGTGATAATTGGCTCTTGCAATATATGCCTCTCGAGTAAGCTGTTCTTTCTTTTTGCAGAGAGCCATGTACCATTTAGGTGCAAAGTGACAGAAAATAACTCCGTAACATGACACCAAGATGGCGGCTACTTGAATTGAATAGCGCTCGTTGACCTTAGCAATGTACACAGGGGTAAAACAGACCCAAACAAAAAGGTAAATTAGCATGCTTAAGATGATGTGTCCAGTCTCATTGAAAGCCTGAGGTACCTTTCTTCCTTTGAAGGCCATCAAAAAGCAGACAAATGCTAGCAGTGCAATATAGCAAAGCATGATACCAAAACCAATGCCAGAACCTTCATTGCACTGGACAGTAATTATCATGCTTTGGTCAGAATGAAATGCCTCTACTGCTGGAGAATCAAATATCAACCACAAGATGCAAATGAGGACTTGAATGAGAGTACCACAAGTTATGATGACAGGGGGCTTGTAAAATCTTTTAGCATGCTCCTGACGATGCAGCGGAAGAAATGATACAAAGGTGCGCAGAGCTTTAACCAAAATACATGAAACTGTGAGAGAGAACCCTAAGGCATACAAGATTTGTCGGCTCCTGCAAATGTGAACATTGGGTTTGCCAATGAACATAATGACACTAGTATAGCTGAGGGCTAACCCTACCATCATTACAAAACATAGGATCCCCCCTGCCTGTTTCATGACTGGTTTTCCAAAAAAGACCAGGAAGATGATAAGGGTGAATAATAGCAACAGATAACCTGTTGCGGTAAATGTAACTAGAACTATAGAATGAGACCCATCCCATTTCCAGTAGTCCTCTTCCTTCGGCTTACAGGAAATCCATCCTTTCAAAGACCAGGTATCATTTTCACAAGGAAGGCAATTTGGTGAGTCTAAAAGGGAGAAATTTATATTAGGGTATATTTTAATCTGAACATTTTCTCATAATGTGCACAGTATGTTCCCTTAATACTGTTATTATAGCTATATAATTTAAAGTACACAACACTATTGACACATTCTAGAAAAAAAATTAAACAAGAAAACACTACTTTTTTTAACAATATCATATACTAAGAGTTAATTACTTACTTGTTTCATTAGAGTAAGTACCCTCTAAACATTGCGTGCAATTATGGCAGCATGATGTTTTAAGGAGTTTCTTAGCTGTACCAGGAGGGCAAATAGCAGAGCACATGGAAACAGGAACCTAAAACACGCATGGAAGTGTGGTTAATACACAATCTATATATGCAAGATAAGTCAAAAACCTTTTGGTTAACCCAAAAAGACCACGCTGAAGTTTCCTTTGTTGGTGAACAACATATGTGCTGGTCGACCTACAGCTTTGATCAGCATGCACATTTGTGCTGGTCTTTTCAGGAGGATAAGCTTCATGATTTTATGTGGTTCAATTTATTGTGGATGAGTTATATAATTAGTTATTCTTACCGTATTGCTTGGATTACTCCATATTATTGGTGCTTTAATGTGAACTTCTGTTTTTGTCAGATTGTAATTTCCAACAACAACAAAGCGTCGCTGACCACTTGCTTCTTGTACTTGCCAGTTTACTAAATCGTATCCATTCATAAAATTTCCAGATTCATTAAAATAAAATGTTTGGTTGTCCATGGTAAAACTGGTGTTTTTTAGTTCCTTGAGGAGCTTTTCAAAAGAAAAGATACATAAATACAGAAAATATAGAAAGATCACTTGCTGTGTTATGTGTCTAGTATAACCAAAACTGGATATAAGCAGTTTACTTACCTTCCATGGTGGAAAGTCCCGTTCTCCAGGGCAATCAGTTTCATTGCAATCTAGAAGATGTTTCAAAGCATGAGCAATAGACCATACGGCTAACCTTTCGCCGTAGGTCATGCTGATGTCAACAGCTTCTGTTAGAAAACCAGTATCTTTCCCTAACTGCTTATACTCCTCAAGAAAAAGGTTTACAGAGCCTGGAGTAAGATTAGGCTTCTGTAAAAACTCCTTAAAACCAGGATTGGAGCCAGTGATAAAAGTGAATCCAAAAATGTCACCTACTTGGTTGATTCCCTCCATTTGAGATATATTTCGTGACATTGACCAAGCATCACTTGCGATCCAAGTACGCGAGATGTTCTGTTGAATCATTTCCTTAAACAGTTTTGAGACTAGCTCTTCCTTTAAGATAAGGACCACAACTTTAGCTTCAGATAAGCGGATTGTTTCTGCCACCTCTTGAATTCTTTTGTTGACTTCATTGTGTGCTAGGTAATGAGGCAACACTTCTTTGAAAGCATGACATATATCTTCTTTATCTGAATCAGCTAAGAAACTTTGTAAGGCATTTTTCCCATAGTCATCATCTCCATAGACAACCCCAACCCAGTCCCAGTGAAAGTGTTTCATGAAATAAACCAGAGCTTTAGTTTGGTGAATATCACTGGGAATTGTGCGCAGGAATGCTGGGTATCGCACCCTGTCACTAAGCGTTTGTGCAGATGATGTTGTGCTTATCTGTTTTAAGAGGGAGGAAAAGGAATATTTATTTGATGTTATTTTGCCATTGTCCCTCACAATTCATCAAGAATCATTTTGACTCTCTGAATCAAAACTGACCTACCTTAAGATTCACCCTAACATTACTAACCTGTGGGACCATGTATAGACTCAGAAGTCGAGCCACTGCCAGAGAATCTTCTGAGAAGCGAGCACCAATGATTGCTTTTACATTAGGCCTTTCAAGCACCTCACATTGGACAGGCAGTGTGCCATTCACAGCGAGAAGCTGCTCAGTGCTCTGAATGGCCTTTGATGCATCAGAGCAAGTGTCACAAATGTAGTACCCCAATCGCACACCCGGGAGGAAGCTGGAGTTATTGATTGTTTCAATGGTATGCACAACAGCTAGAGTCCTTACAAGCGAAATGAGATTTAATCTACAAGAAAATTAGGAAAATCTTGATTAGAAAGCAAAACAATAGCATATTCAACTTTCCATTCTAAGATATAAACTCCTACTATTTTTTCTGTAGATAAAGTTAACCTAGTTTTGTACAGTTCATAGCAATCACTCAACAATTATTAGGGTTTGAAGGTGCTCTATGCGATCTTGCAGGATTTTAGCTCGATTATATTTTTATCTCAAACCATATGCATCACCCCTTGATCTTCTTGCTGTCTGCCCTCTGAATACATTGGGAAAAAAAACACTCTCGAAAGACAATACAGAGGCTGCAATACCGAAAGGCAATACCACTGGCGGTGGTAGAGCACTTAAGTCTGCCACGTCCTGTCAAGGAGCCACACATGGAGGTTCTGGACGCAGGTGCCACAGGGTGCCATACCCCTGAGAGAGAAGGTCCCTCCTCAGAGGTATGCGCCAAGGAGGAGCTGTCACGAGGAGCATGAGTTCCGAAAACCAGATCCGGGGCCTGTTCAACAGGACCTGTTCCTCGTCGTCCCTGACCTTGCACAGTGTCTGTGCGAGAAGGCTCACTGGGGGAAAGGCGTACTTGCATAGGCCTTGTGGCCAGCTGTGTGCCAATGCATCCATGCCGAGGGTCCCCTCGGTGCAGGAATAAAACTGAGGCTGCCGTGCACAGCTCCTGCATCAACCCCGGGTCCGAGCCACCCTCGTCTATCCCTTTTAATGCCTTGGCCTGGTGGACCATGTAAGGGACAGAATTAGCTCAAATATTCAAATAAAAGTAAATCAGAATCATTTAAGATTCTATAGGGAATTTGAACAGAATCACTGTT
>JAUMHI010000061.1:19360404-19398677 GCA_032359435.1 Enteromius unitaeniatus
TCGGCTGCTGATGGACGCTTGCTCTTTAAAAAACCAAAAACGTATATTTAACGAACAAAAAATACTCCAAACATTTTATTCTAAATTAACTTAATAAACAAACAAAACGAAATATAATAATTTTGACATTAAAAACAAACTGAACTATTTAAATGTAATTTTCTTTGCGTGCAGATTAATATCCGCCTATAAGCTTATATTTACAAACAAAAAATACTCCAACATTTTTTTTTTAAATTAACTTAATAAACATACGAAACTAAATATAATAATTTTGACATTAAACACAAAACTTAACTATTTTAATTTCTTTTCTTTGCGTGCAGATTAATGTCTGCCTGACAGCGTCTTATGGTTTTATTTTGTTATTGCATCACTCATAGCTTTGACGTTTAAAATAGAGTTCAGGAAGATGTATGGAACTGCAATCATTAGCTTTGTTTATCTCATAAAGCCTTGTCTCTTGTCAAACCGCAGGCAACCGCAGACTTAGATGAACACTGCTGGCATCAGCGACGTCTGTATCAGTACCATTCATATGAATGAGAGCATAATCGTGCTCTCCCTGCTCCCATATGAATGATGAGAGATTCACACGTCTAACAAACGTCCACCCCCCCAGTTAGAGTCAGAACAGTTAGGACACTTCTACCTGTGGATTTTGGCAAACATAACACTTGTGTTTGAGAGCGGAATATAAGGCTCATTTAAATAAACTATAAACGTTGAATTAGTTGAATAGCGACTGAATGAACGACGATATTCAGTGCAGTAGTAACTAGAAATACCTTTTTTTTTATTTTTTTATTTATTTATTTTTTACTTAAATACGCCATCTCTGTATTAATAAAAATGTGTATGAACCCTGATAACAGAGATTGATCGATTACACATGAACATCAGTTTTGTGGTCCTTTATTCGCAGAAGGATTTAAGGATTTAAGGATTTAAATTTTGTGGATTTAAATTAATCTGTAATTGTCTTATATTTTATGTGTACCAGCTCTTGGGTTTATTTTAATTTGGATTCCCGATGAATTGTCATTTGTTAGCCTACATTACATGTTTTACTATTTATTATTGAGGCTATTTATTTTTAACTGATACCTAATATAAACCTAAATATTCAGTATTTGAGGCCAGAGCTAGCTATATATTTGGAACATTTCATGCACGGCACGTGGCCAAATCACTTGATTTTTCTCTTATGGAAACCGTTTCTCTAGACAATTTCATTAAATCATATCACTAGTGCATTAAATCATATTTATATTTTTAGATTGTGTCTAAAATTATATATATGGTAAAAACGACGAGTTACCTCTCAGACATTATGGCATGCATTATAATACAGTAAGAAATTATCAACCACACACACATACACATACACACTGTGAACACACACCCGGAGCAGTGAACAGCCATTGCTGCAGCGCCCGGGAGAATATATATTATAAAATATTATAAAAAAATGAGTTGAAAGTTTAAATGTATTAGGTGTAATTTTGTTCAGAAGGCTGAAGTTGTCCAGTCGTGTGGCGCCGGCAGATCACCTCATTTTTTTCCCCTCCTTCAAGAATTATTTAATTCTAATTAAATATAATTAAGAATTATTTAATTCTTATTAAATAATATTTAATCATCATTCAAATCTATTTTAAATATTTATTTTATTTGTGTACATTAACAATAAAAACGCCGGTTTCTGAAGAGCACATCACAATTATTATTTGTTTATAAATATATATTTCGCATAAGGGCCTATTTAGGCATGGAAATTATGCTTATATAAATTATGAAAATAGCTTAAGGGCAATTTTCTTTAGATACACCAAAACTTATACGACAATTCAAATTTAAGTTGTTTTGAAAGATCTCCCCTATTTTACGATGATTCTGTGATGCCTAGTATTGAGGCCCAGCAACACTTTATTTAGTTTTTTTAACTTTAAAGGGTTACTCCACCCTATAACATTTTTGTCATTAATCACTTACCCCCCCCATGTCATTCCAAATCCATAAAAGGTCCAGAAAAAGACATCATTAGAATACTACATCTGCTATCAGTGGTTCAACCATAACATTATGAAGCTACAAGAATACATTTTGTAAGAAAAGAAAACAAAAATAACCTTATTCATTGATTCAAAGTAAAGTCATTGTAGCCCCATTGTAGAGTCTGCTAGAAGCACATAGTGTACGCTCTTTTATGCCACAATCAGAAGGTACTCTTTTTGTACAAATATTAGATGTAAAAATAAAAGTAAATATGCATAGAAGACATACTTTTCTTGACCTTAAAAGTACAAATTGTATGCCACTCAACGGGATAGTTACAAGCCTCCCGGTTTTCATGCAAACTATCTGAAATTGTGTTCCAAAGGAAAACTAAACTTTCACTAGACTGACTACGTCAGACTTTGTATTTCCGCTCAATTTCAGTTTGCTTCTGTACTCAGTCTGATATAGCAAACCAGCTCCCAGATTACCAATCAACAGGGGGCGAGCTAAGTGCTGAATATAAGATTGTAGTTTAGGATAGGGAAATCTAAAATGACAGCAGACATGGAGACAAGGGATGCTATTCGCTCTGTCCAAACTAGCATTGGAGTGTTTATGCCATCTTGGTGACACTGCTCCGTGATGGCAAGTCCATGGCCTTCCTCTGCTTTTTTATGGTACTTGGAGTTGTATCCCAAGGGAGTTTCTGCGTAGATTTTCTTCACATAATCTGCAAAAGTCATTCACAGCCATCTTTACTTCAGTATTTCGCTAAGTGCTTTTGCCATATACCTGTGTTTACAGCAGAAGTTCAAAATGGCTGAGTGGACGAATAACATGTGTCATAACCAAACATTATGTGATTGGCTTATGGGTACACCAATGACTTTAAACTTCAGACAAGCGCCCCTCACAAGAAAGTAAACAATAGTCAATTATGCCCTTTCATACTCTGTCTACGAAGCAAACCAAAGAGTTGGGTATTACCAGGCTAAGCTTTTACAGGTTTGGAACGAAATGGGGGTAAGTGATTAATGACAAAAAGTTCATTTTCGGGTGGAGTAACCCTTTAACATTTTGCTATTTCTTTTAGGATGTTTATATGTATGTCATTTGTGTATGTTTTCACTGAACTTTTGTGTGTGTTACTTCTCTTATCTGTTTAGAATGATAAAGGCCAGTGTCCAGCTGATGTTGTTCCAGAGCCTCTAGACATGCCTCTTGAAATAGCTGATGCCGCGGTCCAGGCTAAAGAGCTGCGCACACTGCTGCAGGAAGTCCTCCCCAGACCCGACACTGTCCTCCCGCTCCTGCCTGCCCGACCTCCGGATCTTCTCTCAGATAAAGCTCGTGCCCAGCTTTCAAGTATGGGACTTCACATTGGAGACAAAGTTATCATTGCCGGTCAAAAGGTACTGCATAATTTTTACCATGTAATGAGCAAGCGTTTTTTATTTATCTTTTTATTGCACATACAGTGGCTTACTTATCTAAACAATATCTTGACTTTCTTAAATAACTCTGAATTATTTTTAATCAGCTGCTCTCAAGGTCATTTTTATGAAAACTTATGAAATCCCACAGATCACACAGATGCCCTTGATGCAGTTCATTATGTGGATGGTAATAATAATGATAATAATACACACACAATAAAAATAATAATGCATTTGTCCAATACACAATAATGATATTAACATTATCTTAACATGAATTTATTTTAAGTATATCATCTATTATATTTGATTATTTACTGTTTTTTTTGTTGTAGCTTATTCATTACTTGTATGTGTGTGTGTGTGTGTGTGTGTGTGTACCAAATGTCTCCCCAAAGGTGTTAAATCATGAAAGTTATGAAAATGTTGAAATTGTAGGGCCATAAACAGCAAGGTATTTTGATTGCTTCAAAAGCAGTGTTAGGTTAATGAAAGTCATTTAAAGATGACACAAATGTGTGTGCTGTAAAAAAATAAAATAAAATATATACATCAAATATATAGACTGGTTAAAGATGCTAGAGTTCAAACATAACAGGTTTGCTGTGATTGATATTGATTGGAGCCGTTGAGAAATCAAATTTAATAGAAACAGATGCACCCCCACACGATGTTCCGCGAAATGAGAGCTGTCGAAAAAGAAATGACTTCATGCACTGTTCCCAGCCAAGAACTAAAATGTCATTGAACAATATCCTAAAGCTGCCACGCAATCAAATCTGTCCTACATGCTGTATAACTGTCTGCAATTCACTACAGCTAAAAGGCAGCTGCATTGCAAGCTGTGGCCCGTTGTGACATCATCAGTAATGCCGGGGCTCACAAATCCATTTTCAGCGGGTAAGGACAATAGCGGGTCAGAAAGCTGAAAGAAGAGTAAAGAGACCAGAGGGCTTGCTCATCTGTATTGTCCTCGCAGATATAATTCCTTTTCCATTTTTCTTTTTTTTTTTTGCCTGACTCCCGCCCCCTCTTACCTACACACCAAATTATCCATTAATGAAATCCTCTGCCACATTGGGACTAAAGTGAGCAGAGTGCCTAGAATCTGCAGATTGGCTAATCAAAACTCCATTATCTTCAGGGATCCTTGGCGCCGCTGGCTTTCTTTGATCCCCATTTTACTTTTAACGTTATTTTTATCCAAGCTCATTTGCCTGTTTATGAATGTCGGTGCATAAGAAAACAAGGTCGGCTCTCCGGCGACCGGTCGAACGGGCCTAAATACGTGCCGCTGTGTGCGAATGTGCTTGTTTGCTTCTGGAATAAAGAAGTAATCACTTTTCATTGCCCTCTGGAGTATAGAGCAAGATAAAGAGAGCGTGAAACAGGTCTATTGAACATGTATTATCGCCTCGGCAGCCCACGCGGCCAGAAAACTATTTCTCACACTGTCCCCACAGAGCCTCCCCTACGTTTGTTAAAGTGTTTCAGCAGGATGCTCCTGTGGTCCCGTGATTGAATGCATTAGGGAAAAGTGTAAATCTAAATCTAAGTTTACTCTGCAGCCCTCATTTGTTTTGCTAGGTTGGGACTCTGCGTTTCTGCGGCAGTACAGAGTTTGCTGGGGGTCTTTGGGCTGGAGTGGAGCTTCACCAACCAGTGGGCAAGAATGATGGATCGGTAGCTGGCGTTCAGTATTTCACTTGCCCGATTAAACATGGTAAGAGTATGAGTGGAACCTTTTAACACCAAACCAGATATTACGAAAATAAGAACAAAATAAAATATGCAATCGAATAATTAACAACCACACCTGATAATATTTTGTCATATGTAACAATATTTCTTCTCACAATGCTGCACACTTCCAAGCAAATATTTCTTTCGCATTTCAATTGATATATCGACCCACATAATATGAATCTTCACACATGTAATTTATATAGTTGGCGATGTCTGTTCACAACAAAATAATTGCTCGTTGTCCCTTTTCAGGAATCTTTGCCCCCCTTTCTAAAGTTAGCAAACTATTGGAACGCAGGAAAAGCAGTCCCCGCCAGCCCACTGCTCCCGTACCCCACCCAAGACGAATCGACTTGGCACGGGTCACCTCCAAGGTCAACACAGGTACATATCTCATTGACCTGGTTGCTTAATATTCCCCCTTACATCTCACAAACCCGATATCAGGAGGAACCCAGCAGCCACCACGGACTCAAAGCTAATTACCTTCCCAGAGGACCTGCTTGATAAATAAACTTACACAAGTGTGAACCGATAGTGGTGATAAAGCAGTTGGCATTACCGCTTTATTCTGTCCCCTTTGGGGTTGTAGGGACTATAAAAAGCTGTGTGAGAACTGAGGAATCATTGAGGGAGTTAATGTCACTTGTGTGCCGTTACAGCTTTCACCCCAGGGCCCGTTTATACAGACGTGACACCCACCAATGTGTGGAGTGAATCACGCTAACATCCATAAACTCTGCTTTTGTCACATATACAAATGAAAGAGGACAAATGACTCATTTAAAGTCTTCCTGTATTATCATACATGACAAAAAATCGGAGGGATTTTGTATAAGGAAAGTTGATGTAAAATACTTTTGAAAATGTTCCTGTTGTGATGGTATATTTATATTAGATTAGATTTTTTGACACCTTATGTACAGTACATTGTTAGGCCAGTATTTTATAGTAAATGAGTGGATCATTGAATCATTCGCTTAACTAATTCATTTAAAAATAACGTGAGGACTAAATATCACTACTTGGTATTCCTCCAAGACATGCATTGGTTTGCACTATTTTATAAGATAGACAAATTGAGAGTATTGACTAAAATGAGGGATACACAATATTGCATTTTCTTTTGTTGAATTTTTTGATAAAAGCAATATTAAACCTGCAGGCTTTCTTTTGAAAATCAAAATTTCTCTATAAATATCAGCTTGGCTGTGGTTATCTGTCATGCTGATTTTCAGTATAACATCTATTGCAGAAATACTACTACTTGCACAATAATAATGAATTTTATTATTTTCATATCATGTTCTAGTCTATATTAAAAATTTAGCCCATTTAACACTTACTAATAAAAGTACTGATATGCATACAATCATGACCATGACAGGACCTACAGTAAGATATCTTAAATTATGATGCTGAATGAACGAACACAACACATACATACAGGCAAGCTCACATACCCACATACTACTGTATATGCAAAGAAAAATGCTAATGTGTAATCAAACAAAAAAAACAACTACTGATAATCATCAGCCACACACAATTCTAATGGCATCAGTTTTAAGTACAGTATGCGTAACAACTAAATATCCTGAAACCTGCTGAGACTCTCATTTCTCATTATATACGTCTGCAGGGAGAGGAAGTGTACCCACACAGACTTCCATTAGGGCACTAATGCTGATGAACAGCAGTTCCTCTCATCACCTCTGTTACACTAGAGACATTCTTTTGCTCTCTCTGTGTGGCCTGCTGAGTGTTGACTGGACTTTACCTGGTTGGTGTAACATTGTTGATCTGTTGGCCTATTATTTCAGAGACAAGCATTTCCACTGTGTCTTCCTCCAGGGCACAGGTATTGTCCACTCACAAAGCTAAATGCAGACATATGGATCTCAATAGCTTTGTGTGGCAATAGCACTTTTATGAAGAGCCCTTAAGGCATTGTAAAAAAAAAAAAAAAACAGAAGGAGAAGGAACAAACATTTGTTCCTTCTCCTCTGTTTTTTTTCCCCATCCCGTTGTGTGTGTGTGTGTGTTTACGTCCTGAAAACGCTTAACTGTTTATTAACTGTTTATAAATAATATTAATAATAATGTCTTTAAAGATATTCTTTCAGAGTGCTTTCTAGTTTAAAACTGTATACCACAATTTAATGACAAAAGTATTCACAAAGATGTAAATAATTGTGCCTAAAGAGTTAACCAAGTAAATAATAATAATAATCATTTGTAATAAAAAGGTCTGTGAGTGACATCATCTCTTAATACAAACACACCCCCTAGTGTAGTCCCGGCCCCTCACATTGATTGAAAACTTTTTGTGAAGAAACATGAAATTCAAAAGCAATAGGAATTGCGATTCCAAGTTTTGGTAGGTAGGATGCATGACGCAAAATAAGTGAAAAAGTACATTTGGTTATTAATATTCCTATTTTAATGTGACTCGTAGCTAGTAAGAAATTGGAAATGCAGTTGCTTTTCATTTGAAATGCGGCAGTCACTGCACGTTCGCAAAAGTTAAATGCTAACCGAAATTCAAGATTTACAATTGCATTTGGTGACAATTTATGCACCCAAATGTGGAAAATGCAATTAAAAATCCAATTTGCAATTTCTTTTGGAAAAAAAAAAGGGCCAGAACATACTTCCATTTCATAGAGTTGAATTAATTATCACGTCTTTTCAGAGAAGCAAAATTTTATTTTATCGACAGCCTTGTTATGCCCACCCATTGTTTCTAAACCTCTTTGTCACATTCTTCTCTGCACCTTCACTCATTTTCTTAATTTCCATTCTTCATTTTCATTTTGCTTGGAAGGGGTTGAGTCACACTGTGCACATTAAGTCTAATATGCACATCCAAGTAAGGCGACAAAGCTTGCTCTGTAGGGCACTTGTGAGTCACTCATGGACCGACTTCAAATGTGACGCACATTCAAACACCCAATTACCAGAATGCCCCTCGTGCACCTCCAGCATGCTCACAAAATCCATATCCAAGCAACGCATTGTCTTTAAAATGACACTTTAACGATGTCACCGTCTTTTTGGCCACAACAGAAGAAACGAAAGCTGCATGCTATCCTCTAATCAGTACCTTTTCAAGGTGTTTCTTTTTCACTTCTATCCCTGAAATGATTTGAATAGTGGACCGTGGTGGATTTCCATGTTCCCCGTTGATTGATTGTCCAATGAAGCCAAACTTAATGAGCAGTTCTCACATCAGGCTGAACAGACTGGCAGTAATTTGTCATAAAAAAAAGGAAGGAGAGGCGGTGTGTTTGTATCGCTGTAATCCCTTGCAGTAAATCTCTATATTTTATATGTGGTTGTATAACCATCTTAATTTCCCTTTTGATGTAAACCATTTATATTTAGTGGGAGATAATTTTTCAAGGGGAAAAAAAAAAAAAAGTTTACATTAAAAGATCTCCAAAAGTCCAGACATATTATTTTGCAAAATGAGAGAACTTTTTTTTTAATAGATTTAATGGCTGTTTTGTTGATTTCAGTATGATAAAAGAATATTTCTTTGAGCGATGCATTCCATAAAAACAGATGATGAGTCTAGCGCGTATATAATGCTTTAGCTTTAGGGTGGGCCATAAATGTTTTGGCTGCATGAATTCTTAAGATTGCGCTTCTGCATGTTGTGCTCTCATTTTGGGCGTCTTTAAAACACTCCACATACCCAATTTGAATTGAGTGAACCAGATTTCATGGACATTTTTATAATTCATTTCCATTTTGCTACTTGTGATCCTGTAGTGTTTGTTATGTTCAGCACAGCACAATACACACTTTTTCAAGCTTTATATTCTAATGGTGCTGGAAGTGTTTCTCCTCAAGATTCACAATGGCAAAATTAGTTAGATCTTTTCTCTTTTCTTGACTGTAGCATATGTATCTGAAGTCAATAGAGAAAATGTTGAGGATAAATATGGTGTATATTTCTTCCTGTGAGTCTAAGAAATTGAAAGTGTGACTGTCTGCGTGATCCCCCAAAAAATCCTATACTTTATTATTATTACTTTATTATTACACTTTATTAAAATAGCACATTATTATTTGGAATACTTTGTTTTCATATTCAATATACAGCTCCACATCACTTCTGTCTCCACTTTCTTTCTCTTTATTTCTGTCTCTCAAATATGTGGGTAGTGATTTGTTTAGTTGTTTAAAATATAAAACATGTAAAATTTACAATAAAAATGTGTACAATTGGGTCTCACTTTATAGTAAGTAGTATAGTAAGTTAATATAAAGTCGGACCTAAAATGACTTGATGGAGGATTTGTTTATACAAATTACTTTTTTAATATTTACTGTACCTGTTTAATTGATCTTTAATCAGAATTTTGTTCTAGTCAAGGAGAACATGAACCGCAGTGTTTCCGCTGTTTAAGTAGTATCTGTCTGTTCGTAATATGTATTCCAGTGTTAATATTAAACTGGCTAGTCTTAATAATGTTTGTAAAGGTCAGGGATGACACCATCTTGGTTGTTTTGGTGTGCTCACTGTGCATATATTAGCATTTTGAGGGGTCCTTGGGGACTGCGTGTCGAAACACTTCAATAGATGCCGCTTCTTTGTGTGGGCCTTGTGTACAGAACTAATGATTCTGATGCTTTTGTTTTTGTGATGACAAACATGATGCACATTCCCTGTTTTACATGATTTATATGATGCTGAAAAACCGTGGCCTCCAAACTCCAAAAGTATTTAAAAAGACTGACTGTATGAAATGTAAATCCACATAGGGCTGCTTGGTAAACAATGTCATATTGAGGTTGTGATAAAATGTGTTTCGATTATGATAATAAGCTCTGGACATTTTTACTCGATATGGATTAATCTAACATTAGCGATAGACAGCCAGTCAGGGCCTGTTGCTAATAAGTCTTTATCTACGTCAATTTCATCCGATAGACAACCTCAAACTCACATGACAGCCAAAGTGATTTCAGCATCATATGAGATATGAACACATGAGCTTTGTGTCCAGAGCTGCTCTGAGAGTCCCGCTCCTGGTTTTCATCTAAAATATCTTAAATTGTGTTGTGAAGATGAATGAAGCTTTTACAGGTTTGAAACGGCATGCGGGTGATTAATGACAAAACGTTCCTGAATTTTATTTTATTTTATTTTTTTGATTATCTCTTTGAGGTGATTAAAAAAATCAACGCTCTCTTTTTAGAGACAGTGTCTTTATTTATCATGCACTTTTTTGATTAACAACTTTAATTTAAGGAAAGCTATGTTAGAAACTGCAAAAGAGATACGTTTCAAAAACTCATATGGCCTGCTTTTGAAATAATATTACATTTTGATGTTATATTATATAATGGAAATAAGTCTGCCTTTAACTCTACCTTTTAGAAGTTTGCTTTTCATACCGTCTCTACCTTCTCTAAAAGAAGATATCCTTGGATTTAATTCATTCTACAGTACATTCCTGCAGCACCACTGCCACCTTTTAAATGAGGGTGGGCTAATACATTGGTCTGAGATAACATTTTTGGACTTTGTATTTTAACAGCAGACTCTGTTTGGGGGCATTACCGTCTGTTCCAAAACTCTTGGCTCTCGCTTATCAATTAGCCTCTAAACTTCATGCATTAATGAACTCTTTAGCCCATGAAGGTCTGTTAATATGATGGCTTAATGAGAGCTCTCATTCCAAACTGCTTTCCAAGGGCTGGAAGGTTAAAACTGCTACTCTCGTGTGGCCTATTTCTTGGTGCTTTAAGTGTGGTAGATAAAGTTTTTAGGTCTTGTTAGATGTCTGCGGTGCTCTGCCAAGACTTGGGCACTTTTCCATGGTTCCACAAGATAAAAATTTGGCTGGAACTCAGACAGGCTTCAAAAACTTCCTATGTAAGGCCTGGAAAGCTAAAATAATTAAATAGCGATTTTTGGATGTAGTTTCTATTGGTAACATTTTGTTTTTATTAGTTTTAAAGCAAGAACTTTGAACAAAGATTTTAGTTTGGGTTTTAAACTTTAACTTTTACCACCTGAGGCTTGCATTGGAAGAGGGTTCTGAGCCTTCAGTTTTCAGTTTGTTTGTTTTTTGCACATTAATGTCAAATGCCTAGTTCACAGAATTACAGACTTTATATAGCATGTTATTTTAGCTGCATGTTTAATATAAAAACATTGTGAAAACTAACACTGGGGTGGGTAATTGCTTTACCCCAAATTCTGTGAATTAACATAGTGTTAGTGTGGCCACTCTTTCCAGTAATCTGTAGTAAATGAAAAAAAGAAATGTTATCTTCTGTTATTTTTTCAGCTGCGTTTGAAGTTTTGTCATTTAGCCAAAAATAAATAGTTTGGAATTCACTCAGTCTGAAGTCAGCTGGGAAGCGGATTGTTTAGCAGCATTCTGAAAACATGTCATGTGACCTTTAGATGTTGGCAAGCCTCAATCGCTATGTCAGATGCCTGTTCAGTTTTAATATTTTTTTTTTCAGTGGAAGGACTGATTTTTGTGCTGCACATATTCATTGAGGGTTTTCACCTGGTTTATGATGCTAATTATTTAGTATGATAATCACTGGGTAATTATTTAATTGGTTTGACCACTTAGTGACATTATAAAGCTTAGCAGAATTAATTTTAGCGCTAATTCATGTAATGCTTCTCCTTGAACCTTTAATACTTGGCTCATCAAGCGACATTCACACTGACAGCTATTTGCAGTGACAAAGTAACCTGAAGTCAGTAATTTTCAGTGAGAGCTGGCAATATTACGTGACATGAGTGACAGCAACCAATGTGGATGTGTTAAAGTTTAACTTTATGCAAATGAGTAACACAACGTGGTGAATACCAATAGAAGTGGAGCGCAAGTGATCTCCCTTGAGTGAGATATTATACAGGCAAGGAGGAGGAGAGGTAAATAGTAACTGGGAGTATTTTTTCATTTAATACTGCGTGATGTGTGGCAAAAAAGATTTGAAATTGTCTGCATCATATCATCATGCATTTTTTTTTTCTCCACAGTTTCTGTAGTAGAATCAGTGGCACCACCAAGAAATCTTTAAGTCTGAGAGACGATGGATAGATGGATTTGTTATCATTCCACTATATCTTTTCTTTCTCTCTGTACAGGTCTTCTGTCACGCAGTTGTTCCACCTCCTCTTCCTCTTTGGACTCCAGACAACCATCCAGACGACCACCACGGCCACTCCCACGTCAAAGACCACCACTGAGGCCTTGGCAGGAACGGACCCCTCCTAGCACTAGATCTACTCCTCCTCCCTCCCGTTCCCTCACCACTACGCCACACTCTGGTATGTCCTTCAATTTCTCTAGTTTTTACCCTCCACGGGAAACAGCTGTGTTAATATCAATTAGCATTAACACAAAATAAACCCTGAGAGATCAGACTCTTAACACAGTCTTGCATCACTCACAAGGGCAAAGACTAATCCCATAGCAAATATGTCAACATAAATTAGATGATTATCTCAAATAAAAAACAATAATAATGCATTATCCCTTTGCAGTGTCTTGTTCTGCTGTACACTATTCACAGCACTTACAGATAAACCATGAGAAGTTTTAATGTTTTTTAAAGTTGCACAGTCCTTGCATTTCTACAAAAGTTGCATAGCCACAGTAGTTTCTTTCTTTCTTTCTTTCTTTCTTTTTCTTCATTTGGGAAAACCTTTGTTAAACCTTTGTTAAATAACCTTTCAACATATCTGGTCACTTGAAACATGAAATTCATGATACTTTTATCATTTTAATGTGTACGATGATACATTATACACTGATGCAACCTCACCTACTTCCTACTGCATTTTAAATGTAATATGCTTAACATTTTTAGATGGATATTAATAGTGGAAGGTTTCATATAGTGGTAAGTTATTATGGCTGATGTTTTGGCATCATTTCTGTGTAGGTTTCCATAATATGATATTGATTACACAGTGTATCAGTGTATCTGTAAGAGATTATGAGATGCTTTGATCACTTTTCTAATTACTTTTTTTTTTTAATTATTACATTGATTACATCTTTTTATCAGTAATTGCTCGCAGCAGGACCCCTTCAGCCAGCAGCACAGCACAGGAGAGGCTAGAGGTGCATTTGGGAGAGCGTGTATTGGTGGTGGGACAAAGGACAGGAGTTGTTCGATATTACGGCAAGACCAGTTTTGCTCCAGGTATGACACTATTGCCTTTCTAACAACCTCCTGCAGTGTACGATATCTGTGGAAAGTGCTTTACAGGTCAGGATTAATTGCACATTTAGAGAAATTCGATGGCTACTACTTTGCCAATGTACTTGAATCGCTCTCCTTCATGTAACCTCTGAATGAATTAAAGCCATATTTCAGTAGCAGCATAAATGTTCCAAGACGTCGAAAATCACATAATGGAGAGAGAAACATTTTATAAATGAGTAAAAGGCCAGCCGCGCAGAATCGCCTAACGCGCACTTTACCTGTCATTCTGCTAGGACTTTATGTCCGCGACTGTGCTAAGTCTTTAAGTTGAATGCAGCAGTTTTCAAACGTACTGTATACTGTATAAAGGTTATTCACTTAATGGGACTGGGGTTCAGGGGAACTCAGCAGTTCTTCAGCACTGTGTGAAGTTATTTGCTGTATTTACTGCCATATAAAGTACACTAGATGTTTCTCAGGATTTTAGGGACACTCGCTTACTTGTGTTCCAGGCCAGATTATCCAGATGAAAACTTGAGGGATGTCATTAAGTGAGAGGTGTAAATTATTAAATTATAACATTTTCATTGTAAATAGTATGAAATAAATAAGGTAAATAATAAATAAACATACACTCAAAATTATTATTTTTTTTTTACTGATTGCAAACTTTTGAACAGCATATTTTGTGTTGTGTTGTATTGTTGTGGCTGGAGAACAAACGTGGTTTCACACAGAAACAGGATTCAATATTGTTTTTAATTGATTGTGGATGAACCATATTGTCAGGATTCAGGTGCATTTGCACTTCATTGGTATATTATCAATGTATGGCAACTGTGGAATAAAGCTCATTGGTTTTAATACATGAAGCTGAGCGAACAGCTCAATATGCTGTTTATTCTTCTTGGAAAGTTCAATTTTCATTATCGATTTGTATTTTATTGAGTAAGCCACTGTGCCATTGTTCACATGAGCTGACACATAACTGTATTGACTGCAGCGGCTTGTATTTTTTCAATGTATTCATAAAATTTATCCGCAAATTTGAGCACATTTGATTTAATAAAATGCAATTGAATAATTGCTGGTGGTTTATTGTTTGGGAAACTAGATTAACTGAACTATTGGCATAAAAAGCTTAAACACGCTCGTTCCTGTCCGCTAATTAATGACCGCTGAGTGCTGTTGAACTCAGCTCTGAGGTTTGTGCGGAGAGCACTTCCATTTATCAGGCAGCTCAGCCATTTCATCAAATCAAAAGCTAAACAACAAAGAGAAGTCTGGGATCATTTATTTTGGCAGGTATATTGGCTAGATGTAGACACAAGAGGGACAGCGTATAATAAAACACAATACATCATACACATTACTTAAGAATGTTTCATGCTATTGTTATGCTTTATTACTTCATATTCAAGTTCTTCAAGTTTTTGTCATATGTGAAGGCTGTGGAGATGTCTTGGAAATGTCCTGCTTTACACTGCAAACCAGTATCATTATTACCACATCATATTATCACAAATCAGTTACATTTCCGACATACGTAAGCCCTTCCGTCCCCTTCTAAGTGTTAACACCATTACGCTTCTATAATGAAACACATGTAGTGCATGTTGTGAAGCTTAATGGCTTTTTTAAACTGAGTTCTGGTTTGCCAAGGGTCGATAGTCACTTATGAAAGCTTTGGACTTGTTGAATAAGCCTACTGAACAGCGGATTTGCTCATTTGCTCTAAGCAAGTAGTTATCTTAAAGCGTGCTGTTGGAGAAGAACTGAATTGAAATTGAAGTGCCCTCGTTTGGAAGTAAAGACTTAAGCTGACAGTTATGACTTGTCATTCATGTTTTTTAGTAAAGGAACATGGATCTTATCTGCCTTATCCATTCAGTTCTATTGATGGGGTACTGAAAGCCCTAAGGTGAAATCCATCTTCCTCTCAATGTGCCCTTTTCATCTGCCATTCATACATTCATAGAATAACGCTCGCACTGTGCTCTGTGCCTTGTTTACTAAAAAGCAACTGTTTGTTTGTCCTTGCATTACAAAGCATTGCAAAGCTTTTTGGAAGGAATAACTGGATTTACTCAAATCGCAGGATTTGGTCTTCGTTTGTTTAGGCTCGAGCTGTACTGAGAGATGACAGATTGGAGATTGTTTACCCAAGCTAAGGTCTCCGAGAAAATCGCTACATTTCTCAAAATGTGTCTCCTTGTCCAATGTGTGTCTGTGTGTTTGTGTCCCTGACAGGATTTTGGTTAGGGATTGAGTTGGACAAGCCGAGCGGAAAGAATGACGGATCAGTTGGAGGAGTACGATACTTCAGCTGTCCTCCGAAACACGGAGTCTTCGCCCCACCCTCACGAGTTCAGAGGCAAGTGTGCCGTGGAGAATTTGGCGGCCATAATCACAAGTCTTATTTCTTGTGTCTTGATTATTTCTAGCCGACTGTGTCTTTGATTGTTGGATGGACATTTCGACCTTTCTGTACCGAAGCATTAATAAGATTGTGCATCGACATTTGCAAGTCATTTCTGCATGAGGGACATAACGGCCCCTACAGAAAATATCCGCCCTGCCCTTGTCCTCAGAAGACATTTCAAATTAGATCCCAAGCTGGGATCTCAGATAAAATAACTGGACATTTTTGGCATAATCACCTTTTTTTGACAAATAACATGTCAGTACTATGTAAATTTGCTTTGCCGTTCTGTTAATTTTCTTTTTTTTTTTTTTTTATTAAGCGAGAAACATACTTTTTAAATGTTATAATTTAAATAATTAAGTTTTGGGCAATTGTTTTCTACTTACTGTTGTATAATATTACAGTATATTTTATAGAATATTATACTAAGTACTTCAGCAACTGCATAGAAATTATTGGCAACCACCCAGCCTAGCACTGAGGTGGCGAGTTTGACATGCAGAAGACAGAACATAGTTTATATTTGACTTTTACTTTTTATAAATTTAACAAGAAGATATTGGGAAAGGAATTACTTCCTTTTTACTTTCTTTTGATTTAAATCGGGCCTCTTTTTCTTTTACTCAATTTATTTTTCTTTAGTCAGTCTTCCATTACGGCTCTAATCCTTCCCATCATCAGCAGTCTGCCCTCCATTTGTCCCTCTGTACCTTTTACAGCTTTATTCCCCTGCTGGTTATTCAACAAATGATCAATGTTCATACCTTCTCCATCTGTCATGAATCATATATTCTTAATTCACAACCATTCACCTATGCTATACTCCTCTTTTTCTTTCTCACTGCATTTCTGTAAAACGGCTGACTGACTGATAAGCACATTGTTCTAGAAGCTTTCCTTCATTCAGACTTCTTAATTAACCCTCAGGGCAGCCACAGCTGAACCAAGAGAGATTCAAATGCTGCCTTTAACGCACTTACTTTTTTTTTTAAAGATTTTGTCAGAGGCCTTTTAAGTCAAAAATAGATACCATTTACTTTCTTAATGCATGCTTCGGGTCTTAAAGCAATTCTCTGACCTACAACAAACATTCTCTCATCATTTACTCACTCCAGTGCCATCCAAGATGTATATGGCTTTCTTCTGTGAAAAAAAGGGAACAGTATTTTTAGTAAAAGAATCTCAGTGAGCCCATGCAGTAGAGTAGATTGAAACCTCAAATTGACTCTAGAAGGAGAATTATAAGAGAATTCAAGCTTCTGGATTCTAATTGGCTACCAAAGCTTTTATAATTCTTAGAAAGAAAAAAAAAAAGTTCTTAAAGTGATTTCAGTGATATCCCTCCTCTGCGCTATTATAGTTACAGTTGTGGAATGGATATAATTATTGTAGAATTAGAATGATTATCACACCTTCTAAGAACTTCTATTTAAAATGACCATTCTACGATTTTTGTCAATTGGCCTTTAATGTGCATAGTTCGTGTTCATGTTAGTCAACAAATATTACAGGAATGATATCAAACAATGGTACATTTAAATAGAAGCCTAACTACTAAGATATAACCCCTGAAAACAGTGTTTATAGTGATTTATGGTATTGTCTATACTGTAATTATTACCTGTAATCTGGCTGCTTTTAAAGCTCTTTAGACATTTGTTGGTTAAAACATTCATTTCAAATTGTCATACTTTAAATTGTGAACAGCATACTAGAGTAGTTCCCCATGCTTAAGTAAACCTTAAGGCTCCACATCCTCTTGAAAGAAGCCTCCTCGCTGGGTGCCGGCAGTCAGTGTGTGGTGCTGACAGTTTTTTTTTCAGGAGAGAAACAGTCTTCAACGATTACTGCATACTCGTATTTAAGTCTGGCACCGTTCTGGTACGGAACAATCATGATTCACGATCCAGTCAGTTCTCAATAGACTATTTCACTGTGAAGTACATCACATTATGGAAGTAAAATGGGTTTCGAGTGCCATTTTATGTGTACTTCAGAGATGTTCATTTCAGAGATTTTACCTGTCCGTTGGAGAATCAATCTGAGGCTTTTTGTCTGTCCTATGTGCATATGTTTGTGATTTTGTTCCCGCTACATATTTACATGACAAATTGTTTATGACAATTTTGACAAGCATTTGTCAAAATAAACCCATGTGACTGTCACTATTTTGAAGTGATAAATTTGTTGTTTGACAGCTAACAGAGTATATGCAAGGGTAAAATAATGTGTCTTGACAGTTTTCTGGCAGAGCGTCAGTTGTAAAAGTGCAGTGGAAGTAGTAATATTGAACAATCGCTTTTTTTAACTAGCAGGATTCATGGCTCAGTGGACTGTCTGTCAGAGCTGTCCTCGTCTCGGATGAACTATTCCCTCACAGGTGAGCCATTCTGTTGTCTGCTGTCTGATTCCCTCTTCTTTGTCAAAGCTTTTAAGACTGAAGACAGTTTAGACATTCCTTTTTCATTTAAAACTGTACATTTTTAGATATTTGGTCACTTTTCAGTGGATGTTTTTGTTTGCTTAAATAAGGAATTCGACGCACTCTCAGCACTTCCTCAGCCATTGCCACACAGAGAGAACCAAGCCGCAAAAGCCAAGCGAGCAGGTAAGAATAATGTTTGTGGATTGCGGCGTAATTTTATGATCTCATTTTCATCATTAGTTTTTGCGGTAATTGGCAATACCAGCAGCGGGATAGTCAGGTCTTATTAGATCGTAATCTAAAGAAGCCCGTATATAAAGTATTTTGAACTGCCACTCTCTGGTTGGTTAATTTTTAGCTAGTTTTAAATACATCACAGATTAAACAGAGCTAAAATGTTATTTTAACTCTTTCCCCGCCAAAGACGAGATTTTACGTCGGTCACTGTTTTAGGTGCATTATGGTAAGGAACGCCCTAGAGCATGTCCTGAACTGTTACTGGACTTCCTTGGTCTACCGGGTTTCAAAAAAAGATGATTGTCATGAATGGAAGGATCAGAGACAATGTAGATCATAATATAGATCTATGCAGGTAAATCGTTTTTTGACCATTTTGAATCTGATAGGACAAAGTTAGGTTAGTCAGTGACAGAGATGCATTTACAGACTCAGAAACATCTCTAGTTATGTTGTGGATAAATCAATAACCCAGCCATATGAGTATATGTGTATGACGCGCGCGCACGTGTGTGTGCGTGTGTGTGTGTGTGTGTGTGCTCTGTTTACTGAATGCAATTTTAATAATTCATATAATTATTTACAGGTGAAAGAATGTGATATCTCAATGTATTTTCCTTGAAAGTGCCGTAAAAGGGTTTCATAAAAAAATGCTTGTCCAAAATGTTGTATTTTTGATTTAACTTATCTGCATTCAAGGGGTGAGTTAAGTAATAATCAGCTAAAATGAAATGCATAAAATAATGTATGCATTAGGTCAGAACTTTGCAACTTACAATGCCATCTTTTTTAAATGTCAGAATTGTGAGGGAAAAAGTCAGTTACCTTTATATATTTATATATATATATATATATAATATTTATTCAGTGGCAGAAACAATTTACCATAGTTTTTACTCCAGTTTCTTGTTGAAATATAAACCTTTAAATAATGACTGTCATTAAAAAAAAACATGTCAAAACTCATTATGTTTAAATTAATTTGATTTAATAAAAATTTCATTAAAGTAAAAATATAATAACAAAATGTAATATAGTTCTCATATTTATCAAAATCATCAATGCATTTCGGGTATATTTTTATGATATTCATTTATGTCAACTGGGTGCTGTAACTAGTAGTAAAGAGAAGTCATCTGGTTTATGTATGCTACATGCTGCACTGACTACACTGATCTGTCATGCTATTAAATCATCAAAAACCACACCAAAACCACATTTAATGAAATTTCCTCATACAAATCAACAGAATTGTAATGCTCAAGTAATGTTTGAAAAGTAACAGACCACAAAGTTTATTGCATTCATTGGGTGGAGCACTAGAAATGTAATGTAAAGTTTGTATGTATCAGCTAAAAAAAATGTAGACAGTTTTTGGTTTATCAAAGTGAAAATGGAAAAAACAGAAATGTATATTTTTAATACAACTCTAGCATCCACACAGCTAGCTAGTTTACTTATACACGGACACGGTCTAAACACGGCATCAGAGAAGCACTAATTGGACGTCGCCTTTCAGTGATTTCGGCCCTCTGAAGCAGGCAAAAAGTCATTTTCAGATTAAAATGTTCAATTGCCAGAATTTTGGTGCATCAATAGTATTAATTAGTTCCTTGTCTCCTGGTCTCAGATTCTCTTTGTCTTATGTTGTGGTCTCTCAGGAATCGTTCCAGTAATTTGCGGCGACGCTGGAGCACAGTCAGCGCTGGCTGGGGTACATCAAGGGCAAACAGCAGCGCTGGCCCTGGGCCTAACCGAGTGGGTGGCACCACCAGTTCCTCTGGCTCAGATGGAACTGTCAAACTCCACCTGGGCATGCAGGTCTTGCTAATTAGTGCCAATGAGATGGGCACTATCCGCTACATTGGCACAGCTGACTTTGCCCCTGGCCTCTGGCTGGGCCTTGAGCTGCGAAACCCGAAAGGAAAAAACGATGGCTCTGTGGGCAGTCGACGCTACTTCAGCTGTCGACCTGGCCATGGGGTTCTGGTGCGACCCAGCAGGGTCACGTACCGCGGTATCAACGGGGCCAAGCTGGTGGATGAAAGCAGCTGAGACTGCTACACGCTGAAACATGGGCTTCCCATCTCTCCATCCATCTGGCTTTCGCTTCATTTCATTTCCATGAAATTGTTTTGACATTTCTGCCAACCTGAGGAGGCATTTCCTTTCTAACTGCACTAAGACTCATACGTTCACAGCTGATAAACTGATAAACTCTGTTTTCTAAACTAACTTAATATAATGTGTGGGAGCAAATACTCCATTTTTATTTCTTCTTCTGAGGTTTTCATTTTAGCGGGAGTTTTGAATTCAGATGCTTCTGATTAAGTAAAGAGTAGCAGTTTCTGAGCACTTTAATAAATGAGGGTGAAGACAATGACTTGAATGGCAGGATCTAAGAAGTTCAGACAATTTAATAACTTCAGCAACTGTGACCGTATCAGCTCCTCAAATCCCAATCACAGAATAAAGCATAGCTTAGTGTTTCTCTACTCCTGTTAGAAGGTGTGAGTCCCTTCAGAACATGACACTTATATACATTCAGAAACTTGTAATCTTTCATCTTGATGTGAGACCAGTTATGATTAAATAATAAGCACTTTAATGTTATCATAATCCAAGATCTAATCAGCTCAGAGAATAAAATCTTTATTGTAACTACTTGATAGTTTCACAGATGATGTAGCAGTTGTCGCTGCTGACAGACTTAATCAGGTTTTTGTTTTGCCTGCTCTTGACTGAGAGATCCCTAATAGAAACTTGAGTCAGTTTTATGAAGTCATTTAAAAATGATACACAAACCAAACAATGAGGGCTAAATCAGAAACTGAAAAGGTCTACCATTATTTCCATTATTTAGTTTCAACTCATAAGTGTGTTTGTGGATATGGTTCTGTTTTGCACGGTTTAGTCTGTAATAACAAATCAAACTATTAAGTCACTTCATTATAATGAACCAATTAGTATTTTCCATATTTACAGGCAAACAGGCAACATACAGGAAAAGTTAGCATTTCTCTAGATTTATATCAGATCATACAAAATCCCTAATGAGAAGAGATTGGCATAATTTGTTTCTTTTGTTTTTCAAATGCAATTGCCCTTACATTATTTACCTCCTTTTTTAACTGAGGTTTAATTAACTCATTGTCTTATGTTATCTTATGTATACTTTTCCAAATTCTTAATTTTAATAGATGTCTTGGATGAGTTTACAGTCAGTGAAAATGCTGGAATTGCCGATTCTTCAATGACCAGATCATTTTGCACTAATGAGAATATTATGAAACAATGTTTATGACATTGGCTAGGTATCGGAAGATCCTAAAAAGAAATACATGTGGGTTAAAAATGGCAAAGAAGGCCAATAAATGAACAGATTATACAATGAGACAATTTCCAGTGGAAGTTGGAGACTTATTGCACATTTCAGCCTGTTTCCACAGGGATGTTTTGTACTGTCTGTACATTATCTGCTTAGTGTTGATTGTATATTTTGTGTGGATTTAAATGTAGTATTTTAGTAGTAACGTAATGCACAAAGAATGTTTGTAAATTTCGATTACAATAAAAGTTATAATATTTTACTTTTTTTTTTTTGTTTTTCTTTCTTCACCAAAAACTTTATGTCAGGGTTTCATTCATATTACATACAATCATACACACTATTTATAATATACATTTACAGTCACAGAGTTTGTTGCTAATTCAATGTAGAACTCATTATGTGATTTTGACCACATACAAGTGTGAGTTTTAAATGTGTCGGTTCCCATTAAGTTTATACAGTAATTATCATAATCTAATGTGATGGGTTTTTTACATGTTCTAACTAAATAATGAATCAATGAGATAAGAAAATAAATAAGATGCAGTTTGTTGATTTATGAGTCAGAGCATTCGATATAAAGATCATCTTAGTGCACTTACATAATCAACACGAGGTATTACTTAATATATATTTTGCAGCAACTTTAATTATTATACAAAAATGCAGAACTTAAAAACCGATTGGCTGTGCTGCTCACCATGACACTGCAGAAGTAAAATCTAGGTTTTTGTCAAAATGTATAATTCCTTGACATGGTTGGTTAGGAAAATATTAGGGTTTTGTTGTGAAGTATCACATTGTGACTACGGGTACCCATCTGCTCCATGTTTACTCGATATCGTAAATATCGGGAATGCTCATTCCATTGCAGTGTCATATTTATGGAAACAGCTTGAGGTGATTTGTGACATGCTGAATTAGTATCCATTCGGAAATGTGTGGACTCTAGCCATGAAAAGACCCACATGGTCAGTGTAGGTATGCCATGATTTTCACATTGGCCTAAATGTTTTTAATAGGCCTAATCTATGAGAGAGACACATTCCCAAGACATCAGACAGAGAGGATCAATGGATTCCTGCTGTTTGTGCCAGATTCTGATCCTGCCATATGCATGTCAAAGCAGAAATTAAGATTCATCAGGCCATTCGTCAATGTTCAATTATTCAGTGTGGTGGTTCTGTGCCCTCTGTGACCTTGACTGATAGGAGAAAACTCGTATCACAATGCCGTGCTGCTCAAGCCGATCAGCTTTAAAGATTTGACATACTGCGCAGTCAGAGATGACCTTCTTCACCTCAGTGTTGTGAAGAGTGTTATTTTGTTTATTTGTGATCTTTCTACTGTATCAAATTGAACAGACAAGGTCATTCTCATCAAAGGCAAATCTTGTGGTCCAACAAAAATGCCAAGGCTGGGCTGTAGTGTATCTACAGAATACATGGGGGGAAAAGACCAGCAGATTTGTATTTATTAATTGATATACAACAATCAGTATTTAATACAATATTAGAATGATATCGTATCTAATCTCATTCAATAAACATGGAAAATCATGTAATTCTGATTAAGTTTCTGTGTACAAGAAAATAGTGAGTTAAATGAATTGGTCATTTTCAAAGAATACAATACATTTCCCCATTTGCTGTCATAAATGTTGCCGTTTTTAAATATTATAATAAAAATCAATAAATATTTTTGTCAAAAACAAAAATTTGTCATTTTTTTCTCTGTCTCTCTTTTTTTTCATCCTCCTCTTTTTAAAAAGTCATGGGAACCCTATTGTGGACATTTTGTTTAGATAATGGAGCAAATGGTAAAATAAGTCTCCTGTTCACCATTAGTTTGCACATCTATGGTGATGGCCACTTCTCGGAATCCCAGAAATGTGAAAAAGGTCCATTAGGCTGATGCTTCTATTTATTGCTGCTTTCAAGTGCATTTCTAAAGCTTTTACTTCTAAGTTGGGCATGCATTACCATGACAGGGATTTGTTAGACTGACAGGTCACACTTTGATGTCAGAAAAAAATGAGAGGATTTTAGATTTAAAATTGTTGATGCCATTGCAATTTATATCGCTTATTTTCTAACATTTTGCCTAAAGCAGAGTGATGTACTTTACATTTGTTTTTGTTTTGTTTTTTGCGCACATAAGCGCTATTGGAATACATACGACTTTGCTCATTCATGTGCTTGGAAGTAGTAGGCTAAATAATATATCCCTGCCTCCATTTAAAGGCCTTATCAGTCTTAAGTCAAAATTTAATTGTATTGTATGTGTTTAATCATCATTCAACACTATAGTTTGTTCTTGTTTCGCATTTTGAAGTTCTCTATGCATTGAGTTCTCTGTGTATTCTGTAGCTTATGTTTCATATTATTTTGTCAAATTAAAATAGTTGCTTCTCGTGGAGCATGTTTTATCTCTTGGAAAAATGTATGACACTTATGAAATGCAGATTGCCTGAGTCACATGGTCAAACAAGGAGAGGGCATTTTTCCATAGTGACATTTTAATCAATATATAAAATCTTAAATGCTAAAACTCTTTTGCTTACCAAAAAATCTTTAAAAATTTACATTTTAAACATTCTTAGAAAGCATCAAATGTAAAAAGCAATTACATTTTTTTTTCTTGATAATTCCATCAAGTAAAAACAGCTGCATTTTATCTCAAACTTTTTTATTTTCTCAGTTAAAGGTCACCAGGCAAAGAGGATGGAAAATATTTTCACACCTGAAGACACCACCTCTAAGGCAAAATAGGTGAGTAAGCTTTACCACCGCTAAGGCTGTCCAATCCTTCTGAAAATAATTTATTACTATTAGCTTGTCCTGAAGAGTTTAGCTACACCAGAACAGTTAGTCAAGGTCTAGAAACTTCCAGGCAGGAGTGTTTAGGGAAGTTGGAGCTAAACTCTGCAGGACACCATGGGCCTCATTTATAAAGTGTAAAAGTATAAAAATGGTCTTTAACGTGGAAAATATTTTTTTTATGTAATCAGAGAGCAATCAGACCCTCCATAGACAGCAATACAACTGAAATGATCCAGAAATGTACACCGGTAAAACAGTCCATGCGACATCAGTGGCTTAACTTACGTTTTTGCAACACTAGGAGAATACTTTTTTTTTCTGCAAAATAAAAAAAACTAACATAATTTGACTCTTCTCCTGTGAATTACGTCTTCCACCATTTTAGAGTGTATCACAACGCATGTGTACACCTTCCACTTGGCGTAAACAACTGCAAATTACGTACATATATGAGTGCTAATGCTAGAGTTAAATTGTTATTTTTGTTTTCTTTGTGCAAAAAAAAATGAGTTGGTCCACTGATGTTTTACCAGTGCTTTTAACTACGTTTCTGGATCTGGATCATTTCTGTTGTATTACTGTCTATGAAGGGTTGGATGGCTTTCTAATATCATCAAAAATATCTTCATTTGGGTCCTGAAGACAAACTTATATGTTTCGAATGACATGAGGGTGAGTAATTAATTAGAGACTCATTTTTGAGTCTCATTTTTGGGTGAATTAAAGGGTTAGTTCACCCAAAAATGTAACTTATGTCATACTACTATTACTTAAATTAAGACTGATTTCTTGCTAGCAGTAACATTCAAAGTGCAAAAAGTTAATCGAAATATACAAACACACAAAATGACCGCCAAATGCAACTTTCAGATGCCATCTTTATTTGTAAGCTGAGTCATCATAAATGGAACGCACAGGATTGTGGGATATCAAAGGCAGCAAACGAAACATCTATGATGCCTTCAAAGGTTTGTCATTAGTCAGGAACTGAAACTAACTTTGGATTCAGACATGCCTTGATGCCCTTCCTACCTTGGAATGCCTTCGAAGGCAGCATTTTTCAGCATTCAGATGCAGCCCAGGACAGAGTTTGGACACCCACACCATATGGAGAACATAATTTCCATATGCTTTCACAGAACACAAACGTATCTGTTAAGTCAGGAGGTTGGACTGTCTTGCCCCTTCAGAGCCAACATCATTCAGAGTGTCAAAGTTTCAATATGCCCAAGACTTGCTTGGAAGTTTCTAGTATTTATGAAGGCAATAATTAAGTGATGTTGTTAAACAAGTTTCGGGAGGAGCACATTAATCAATCTATCTATTTTCTACTCCGTCCAGTCAAAACTACAAGCCTCCTCCTTAAATAAGCTCACTTCCTTCCCTTCCCTATATCGTTTCACATTACGTGATCTAGCTCTGCCAGTCAAGTTCAATAAACTCAGAATACTCCCATCCACAACCAGCCTTCAAGCCACTGAATCAACTATTTATCAACTATTTATCAACTACTGTCAATATTAATAATCTGTCCACTGAATTGTCATCATTTCTTGTCCCTAATTTTACTAGTAAATTATTATTAGCTTTGACGCACAGCTTTCATTCAGGTGTCTGCAGCCATCTCCAGAAACCAGCCAGGCTGTTTTCTTTTTCCCCAGCTCAGCCTCCGTAGATGCTCAAACCTTCGCACTCCCCCCTCCCCCAAAGTCCTGCTCTTGCCCAGCTTGCCCTGCCTCCATCAGAGACCTCACCCAGCCCCGCCTCTGCAGAGGCTTTCCTGCCCCTGCCTACATAAGAGGCCCCTGCCTTCCTCCTTATTGCTATCCCTAACATGATAAATTTATCATCATAAGGAAGCGCGAACTCGTGAAGTGATGTTGTTAAACAAGTTTCGGGAGGAGCACCGACACATGATTCGCCATGGCTGGCATCGCATTAATCAGTCAATCTATTTCCTCCCCCTGTCTCCCACCTAGTTTCGCACTTTCCCACTCCAGGGAGGCATGAGGGGTTCGAGCCTGATGCCGAGCTCTGCCTCGCTAGGGTTCAAACTACTAGGGCTCGGAGCCCGCCAATCTCCTGGCTCACCTCCCGGACAGCAAGCCAAACACGCTAAATTTATCATCATAAGGAAGCGGGAACCCGTGAACTGGTTCAGGTGTGTTTATTTACAATTGAATCTAAACACTGTAGCATACTGACCCTCCAAGAACAGGTATACATGAATACATGGGTGACATTTCAAGAGCAAAAAAGAGCAAATTAGCAAGAGACTGTAAGATCATAGAAGCGACAATGGGAGTGGAAAGTACAGTGGGTGATCTACTGACAATGTGCAAATTAAAGAACACAGATGCAGCCAAATCATTTACATAATGGCCTATGCAATCTACCAAATTAGCAACTATTAGGTTGCATGATTTATTTTAATACTCTCCTACCATAAATTTAGCATCTGAAAGAACTTTTACAAATGCATATGCAATAGGTTAGCCACAAAATAACCCTGTCCATGATTTTTTATAATCCATTTTTCAAAGTGTGACTTTAATAAATCCTGACAGTACTTTTTTTATTATTATTATTCCAAGAGAGAGTTTGTGCTGGCACAGGCTGTTAGTAAATATGGCCCTAACTGTTCAGCACAATAACCATGTTAATTTGCATGTGGTTTGGAAAGTAAATATTCTTTCCATTCCTTCTTCAAACCACTTGTCCTATGCAGGGTTTGTAGAGATGCTGGAGCCTATCCCAGCAAAGGCAGGGAAACCCAGGACATGGCCAGTTCATCACAAGGTTAACACACATACACACTGACATTTAAATTGGGGACCTTCTTGCTATGAAACAAAAGTGCTCCCGATTGAGACAATGTGTTACTGTGGAAAGTGAATAATGCATAGGTAAATCCTTAACGACAATGTTCAAACTTTAAACATAGTAAAGCTATGGATGGGCTTTCTTCTTTCTGTAATCTTAATGGACAATTCGCACAGGATAAAAAAAAAAATCTTAGTTCTACCAGAAATAGGGGGGTAACGCCCCTCTTAAATAATAGGCCCTTACCCACAGCCTCTAAAAAAGGGCTTTTAAACATTATTTTTATCTGAATGTTCTGCATTGTTTTATGAAGAAAACATCTTGCCAGAAAAGACTTTCTTATCGCATTTGAATGCTAACACGCACCTCCATACTTTTAAACAGGAAACGAGGATGCAAATTTGCCAGTGGTATATTCACCAATTAACCTGACATAATTTCTCCATAACTTTTTACAGAAGGTAAAAGTTGCTGTAATCTTTATTGACAGTATCTGTAATAAATGGCCTACTGAGAAGGTTTAATGTAAGTTAAACTTCATAGTTACCGTCCTAAGTTTAGCTTCAATCCCAATAATAATTTTAATCTATTTGTTTGTGTTCATGGACACAAATTTCCCTCTTTTTTGTTTATTACCCTGTTGAAAAAAAGAAAAAGTAAATTTTGAAGCTGAGATGCTGGGTTAAGCTGGTCATTTGCTGGTTTATGCTGGTCCTTTCCTGGTATTAAACTGGTCGGACCAGCACATGACTAGCCAAGGACCAACATAAATCAGGTCAAATCAGCATTAAAACATACTGTACCTAGGGCACCATCATGTCTATCAGCAGGACAACACTACTTTCAATGTATTTCACTGTATTAATGTATTTCAATAGTCCTGTTAGAGATGTGCCTTGTCTCGCCTGAAAAGTAGAAGTCAAAGTACTTGCTATTTAATTCCATACAAAATGCATATTTATCATTCATTTCTGCTTGAAAACAAAGTTGTTAATTTATTACTTTATATATATATATATATATATATATACTGCTTAGATAACCAATAGATATGAAGCTGGATGTGTGATGTTAACGTTCAACAGAATCAGTTTTCAAATCTCCCAACATATTCATATTGTTTGGATATCATCACATGATTTTTTGTGACAATTACACTTTATTAATAGAAACTCTGTACATTTGCGAGAAAAGGAATAAAAGGCATTGGAGTGTTCATTTGTTTTGAAAAACTGCAGTGATATGTACTTATTGGTCTCATTAAAAAAAATGCACCCAGGTAAGTTTATGTCATGAGACCATGTAAGTTCAATCTGACAACTTACACAAGCTGCCTCACCATCAGTATGACATCAGAGCAAGGCGGATGTAACTCAGACACTTTTCTAACTGGTATGCATCTTGTGTTGATCACCAGTTCTGTGCAGATTTTGCTCATCTCAAACAAGACTGTTGCATTAGATTGAAAAGCATGCAAAATGGCATGAGAAAAAAGAAAAGGGAAATTCATGTCTGTAAAACTTGAGACTGGGATGCAAAATTATATAAATCTCTTTCCAGAAACTGTGGCGTGCTGTGAATATGATTATGTGCATTTTCAGAATATGATTGTATAATGCTCCTGGAGAGCTACTGAACTGAGTTCAGCTTCAACCCCAATCAAACACATCTGAGCCAGCTAATCAAGGTGTTCAAGGTTAGGCTTCTTGATAATTAAAGACTACTTGATAATTTGGAGAACAGTTGGAACTAAAGCTAGGAGAATGGTAGGTCTCTAATAGAGGGGTTGGATATTTAAGCTTAGCATATTTAAAAAAATAAATAAAAAAATAAAATCAATCAATAAATTTGCCTTAATCTTTTTTTAACATTTTATGTTGAAGTTTTATGCAAAGGGTAATTTATTTCTCATCAATCTGCACTGCCAAAGCTAAATAAATTAATTTGTATATTTATATGAAAAATTATATTTCACCGTATTTATCATATTCAACAGGGGTCAAACAATATATGTATATTTTTTTGGATCCAAGAGCTTGTCTTCTGCATTATCTTCTGTGAGATGTGATGCTTCTGCTTGTTTTTGTTTGAGAGCAATTCCAAACGTATTAAATAGTAATTTATTAATTTCTCAGATCTCATCATTGAATGTCAAATTACAGAGATTAACAGATACATGATACAATAAGGTTTTACAACATTTTTACAAGTGTGGTCACTTTGTAATTGCGATAAGCAAAATAAAATAAAAAGAAAGAAAGAAAATAAATTATAATAGCAATAAAAATCCCATTTGTATCTTCATGCAACAACACTCAGATTTATGAATCTTCCATAAACTGTATCAGATATCTTCAAACCTCAGCTGTGAACAGAACCAAAGTTATTTTTTAAAAGTCAACAAATATTTATCTCTCTCAAAAACGTAGCATTTTACATTTAAATATACCATTTATGGTAAACAGTGTATTATCAATGCTAACAAAGTGTCTATGGCATTGTAAATTATGATATCATAAAGTCAAGAGGGATATAAATGAGTCAAATATTTGAAACATATTTCAGTTAATATTTTGTGATGTTATTAATATAGAACTTTATATGAAGGTTAAAAATAAAGATAAAATTATCATTAAAAATTAAATAATAAAAATAAAGATAAAACAGTTTTTTTTTTCACAACGAGACCACTATTTAACAAAAAATAGTGTAAAAAATTGCCACAAGATATTCCTTTGTAAAACCCTCACTATCAAAGATACTACATCAGTTCTTTCTGATAGTGTAAAAAGACCATCCTACATTTGCTTTCAAAATAGCAGCTTGATAGAACTGAACAGTAAGCAATATGACTAAAACAATTAATGTTTAGACAGTAAAGTTACAGACAGTATGTGAAAAATTAATTTTCCTCATTAGTATGCTTAAAAAAGGTCAATTAAAGAAACAGGAATCAAGCAAGCATGACGCACAGTTAATGATGAAACAAGTGTAAGGCTCTTATGTACACAGATTTTCACTTTTGCAGTGCTAATGCCAGATTGAAAACTAACGAAATGATGGCTATTAAAATAAAATGCTGAAATTTATTCTTACATAGCCAATGTTAACAAAACCCTTTCACACGACTCTTCACCATTCCCTAATGCATTGAACACTATAAGTCTATGGTCTACAGCGTCAGACTTGTCTTTTGTTGTGCACAAGACATAATTTGTACTGATGCTTAGTTTTAAAACAATTTTGAAGCCACTTTCTGCTGGCATTTCAAAATACAGTTCATGGTTAGCGAACAATTTCCAAGATGTATGATTATGTGGGTGGCTTAGGCGTACTAGACACATCAAGTACAGGAAAAAGCCAAAGGCTGTTTCAAGCTTACAAGAGCATCAGTTGAAGTTTTGATATGCTGATGCTCCAACCAATACTCTTAATTTAACCAACAAAACTTCATTAGCTAAGCAGCTTTACTAGAAATACCCTGCTGATTAATAACCTACACCAGCTAAGATGTGCTGGTGAAGCACTTGGCTATGCTGGCTTTGCTGATCCAAAACACTATCAAACTTGGACAATCATAAGATCTGAGTGCCCCTATTATTGGTTATGTAATGTTCAGAATAACAGGTTGACATGAATGCAAGGCCAAAAAGCACATTCGTTTTCATATATTATGCATTTATTTTTATCTTATTTGTTTAACGACTCCCAAACGATTTCGAACTAAAGTGTTTGTGAGCTTTAAACACTCCAAAAGTGGCACCTAGAGGCAAATGAATGAATTAGCATTTTCATTCAGACCAACGCAAAAAGACCAAAAAGTTGGTGGAAAACATGCTGATGTTTCATTTTGACATCAATACGAAATTGTTTGGGACATTTTAAAAATGGTTCATTTCAATGAGTCAACTTTCTTTTTAGAGACACTGACTTACACAGTGCACTTTTAGATTTGAAACTTTGCATAATGTTTTTGTTCACCAAGACTTTTGTAACACCCTGCATGATAGATCATTTTTAAATAAAGATTAAATCACTAACACGAGTCGTGTGAAAGAGCCTTCATTCACATTTCCTGACCAGTTTTGCTACATGTTTCAATTCCAACACCATAGCAACAGGTTATGCAATCCAAATTCATACACACAAGCCATTAACGTTTTTTGTTATTCATGTTGTTTGATGATAGATGAAAACTGCTGCGTTTAAAAGCCAACCAAGTTCAAGACTGAACAAATGATACATAACTAATGGGGGCAGTTTGCTTTCTGAAGCACACCCATTAATAATTTATATGACCTCCAAATAATAAATTAACAAATGAATAAATAAACAAGCAGGCAAGCAAACATCAACAAACCCGTTTGAATTTTTTCTCCCCCATTATGGAAAAATATTACTGATATAATATAGTCTTTTTTTTTTACAGAATTAGTCCTTGTGAGGGCTTAATCAGTTTATTTTTGTCTTTCAATTGTGGCTTTCAGAAACTCAACAGTCTTGTTACTTTATCCAAATGACAATTGCTCTCTTTCAGTGAAACTTATTTTCAGTGAGTTTCCAGCGCAGAACCTTTTCAGTCCCAGTCTTATGGCCGAAAAGCACAAAGATAAAGCACAAAGGGGCTTGGCAAAGGTTGACGTAAATTGACAGCACAGTGTTTTGCAAAGTGGGCACTGATAGAGAACGTGCACAGTTACAGCACAGTGGCGTTGTGCCCTTCCATTTTCGGGAGTCTGGAGTCCTGCACTGTACCCATGGTGACCAAAAGCGGGCGACTGTCCTCAGGGCCGCTGGGCCGAGCCAAAGAGATTGGCCTCTGCTGGCCAGGATGAGGTGGGGGAGGCTGGGGCGCCGCCATGGGTTCCATGGGCAGGCCCTGATCTTGGTAGCCATACCCAATGTTCCCACATGGGAAGCGGCGTAGTCTGTAGAGTGGAACCGGTGCTAGGCTGGCCGAATCCAGAAGTAAAGGGGTCGGGGCAGGTGGGGGAGGAGGGGGCAAAAGCGGTCGACACAGGCCTTGTTGCTGCTGCTGTTGTTGGCGCTGGAGCTGCTGTTGGTACTGCTGCTGTTTGTGCTGTTGCTGTAGGCCCAGAGCTTCAGCTACTGTCACAGTCCGGCCTGCTTGTTCCTGCCCTTCACCTGGGATCCGTGGGCCACTTGTCTGACTTTGTGCCTGGGCCTGCTGTCTCTTCTGTTGCTGCTGTAGAAACCAAGAGCCATAGGTAGGATTCCACAGGTTGGTGGGCTTCCCGTTACGGCTCTCCTTCTCCAATGAGTGGGCCTGCATGAAGCCCAAATTCACATGGCCTCCATCTTGGGTGGTCAAGGCAGTTGCAGAGGAAGGTTTGACAACTGGGATGGGGGCAGTGACTACTGGGGGTTGATGGAGGTGGTGGGGGTGAGGTTGAGGTTGGAGTGCGGGTGGAAGTTTGCTTTCAGAGGAGTGGCTGGCCATGAGAACTGCCTCCCCATCTCTCTTAGGCTGATCAGAATGGGCGGCAGATGAAGCCTCCTCATTGCCCTGGGGGGTTACAAGCAAGGAGGGGGCAGATGGGTCATCGGGACGCATGGGTACCCTCTCCTCTTCCTCAGGGATGGGGCCGTACTCGACAGGCAAAGGCACATTCACCACATCTGGATCCTAGGAGAATTTAAAAGTCTGTTATTTGAATAGTCAAACTTCCCAGTAAACAAATAAATAAAAATAAATTGCAGATATAAATTATTAAATAAATCCTAACATAATGGTACATTAAATAAAAAAGACAATATTGTACCTTTTTAAAATATTTTTTTGAAATTTTATTAAATTAAATCAACAATGAATAAAGAGGATTATATTGTGGCATAGAGCATTTAATGTGCTCAACTGCATTCTGCATATAAATTCCCTCTGCATAGTATGCATTATGCATTTTGCAATACTGAAATTGAAAAATGTAGCTCCTAACAAACTTACTGTTGTACAGCATGATTTTAAGATGCAGTACCTGCAGACAATAGTCAATCCTCTCCAGAATAGTTGAGAAGTTTGGTCTGTCCTCTGGCTGATGCTGCCAACTCTGTGTCATTATCCGGTACCTATTTTTACAAACAAAATATTTATTTTCGTTTCATTTCAAAGATGAAACAAAAAGCTCTGCAAGATGGCCCCCAGGTTAGATTAGTAACTTAATTAAACCAAAACTTCAGAAGTTTGATCATTATTAATATTATTATTATTTCACAAGTTTATTTGCTTATTTTAAGAGACAAAATCATACAGCAGTTGAAAGGTTAATGAGAACAGAAAAAATTATAATAAAAATGTGTATTCTTTAGATATTAACAGATTCATTTAAGAACACGTATTATTGATAGCCAACAATGCGTTTGGTAACACTTTAATACTTTTTAAAGGTCCAGAATAATGCATTAGCTAAGCATCAATTAATTGTTAATTTGTTTACATTTAAGCATTAGTTTAGCAAAACACACTAGTAATTAATGATTAACCTAACATTTTAAGGGCCCAAATTACACATTAGTTAAACATAAATAAACTAGTAATTTATGATTAACTTGTTCACAATTATGCATCAGTTAAGCATGAACACGCATATAACTAATGATTATCTGAACATATAGTAAGGCCATATTAGCCATTATTTACAGTTCATTAGACATAAACTTGAATATTACTCAATAGGTGCCATAATTAAAATGGTTTTAAGTTTCACTTTAGAATAGGGGGTCAAATTCCATTTATTAGCATTATATTAATAGTAGTATAGCTTTAATTATTAGCTTATCCTAATCAATAAACTTGAATATCACTCAATAAGTGTCATACTGTATATTTAGAACAGGGGGTCTAAGACAAATAGTCTTTATTACAATATTTTAGCCATACTGTATATAATTGCAAACCAGCAGTAAATAAACATAATAACAATAACAAAAAATAAATAAAAAAATATTGAGAGAGATATATAGATATATGTGTGTGTCTTAATAATTTGTTAATAATGGATAAAATGTGGTTACTGTACATTCAGCAAATTATTAATTACTAGCTTATTTTTGTTTATAGCATACATGTATTTATAGTTTTTTTTGTTTATTCATGTCTTTAAAATGACTAATGAGTTGTAAAGAATGGATAATATGCCCTTACTATACGCACAGATAATCATTAGTTATTTATGTGTTCATGCTTAACTAATGTATAATTGTTAATTATAAATTACTAGTTTATTTGCGCTTAACTAGTGCATAATTCGGGCCCTTAAAATATTAGGTTAATCATTAATTACTAGTGTGTTTTCGCTCAACTAATGCTTAATTGTGAACAAATTAACCATTAATTAATGCTTAACTAATGCATTATTCTGTCCCCCTATTCTGAAGTGTTACCAGTCGTTTCTGTTATATAGAAGTACTGCATAAATATCATGCATATTCGATTTTAAGATTCAACTCACACTGGCCCAGGGCAGTTCTTAGGTGGGTCCATCCGGCCACCATTAGTAACAAACTCCAACACCTCTTGGTTACTGCGGCTAGGGTATGGCATATAGCCAAGTGAGAAGATCTCCCACAGCAGAACACCAAATGACCTAAAAAACAAGTCGAAAGGAGAGAAAGTGAAGAGTAGAGAGATGAAAGCATTGTAATTATGGAAAGAACAGTATTAGAGTGTGAGAAACAGTGGGGTTGCAATAGCATAGGACAGAACTTGAAGCAATGAATCTTTTAAGTATGTAATTATATTACAGCGCTCACCATGTATCTGTTTTTGAGGTAAAGATTCCTTCCATAAAAGCCTCGGGAGGCATCCATTTGACTGGCAGCATAGCTCTGCCTCCTTTCCTGTAATAGCTAGCTCTGTGGAAAAACACATGCCCAGACAAAAGAAGAGATGTTGTTATGAATACCCATAGTAGACAGGAGCAGAGAGGAGTGACTTATTAACTCCAGTTAAAGATCAGAGAGTGAAAAAGCACTGGAAAATGAAAGGAGCGAAAATTATGTAAATACGCAAATGAGAAACTTGGTCCATGTGTGACTTATGTAAGAATGGAAAGAGTGCCATTTTTTGGTAGCTGATTTATTTCCATGCTCTCTTAAGCCTTGACTTGATCCTTGGTAAACTAAATTAGTCACTGAATCAAAACTGTGATTAACTGCGTGCATGTGTCTTGGCTTTGAGTTAAAAAAAGTACTTATATAATAAATACTTGTTGAAAATGGGAGTCTATTGCTTGAATAACCTAATTGTTCTTTCCTGCCAGGTTAGAATTAAAAAGACAAGTTTACTTAAGTGGATTATGAAAAGTGACTGGCCTAGTTCATTTCAGATGCACAAATTTATTTGCATGCTTTACTTATGATATAAAAACATGCAGATGTTCTAGACAAGCAAAGTAAAATAACTAAATATTGAATCTACAGTTGATAGATCTGTCAGTGTGGGGTCATAACCTGGATCAATCCATTTTAGAGAGAGAAATTAGGGTTCGGATAGATGGAGTTAGAGTAAATGAAAAATGACTGGCCTATTTCACTGGAGATGCCTTATAAAAGGAAAATACAGAGTATTTTTATACAGGTTATACAGAATCTATTCCCATAATAGACTGCAAAAATATTAAATTGTATATTTTTCAAAATATACTTTCACTAGAAAATATGTAGATGTTCTGGATCAGCATAGAACTAAATGTTGCATCTACATCCATGTCATGGGTCCTAAACATTAAACGTTTAGTTTTTAGTTGGAATGTGTCTGATCTACTTCATTCAGCATGCCTAATTTAATTTGCCTTAGATAAAAAACAAACAAATAAAAAACAAAAAAAAAACATAAATTTGATGCATCCTGTCTGGTATTTTTGTAAGATCCGTTTTTCATGAAGCAGGTCCTAAACAAAACCATGCCACATAACTTTTAAATCAATTCAACACTGTTATTAGTTATGGTATAATACAAATTCTAAAAATGTATTTCAACTTTAGATATTCGACTAACAGTAAGTAACTTTGCAATTATATGTCAACTAGCAGTCATTAGAGTACTAGTAGACTGTCTGCTTAATATCTTCTAACACTTTGTTTTTATGGTTCCACAACATTCTACATACCGACTCTTAGAAACTATGCAGGTATATGTCAACTTGTTCTACTAACCCTAAACCTACTCCAACAGTCTAATTTGAAAGTTAGTAGACTTGTAGTTGTGAATTAACAATAATTAGTTGACATGTAGTTATAATGTTACTTATAGTTAGTAGAATGTCTATATGGACTATCAAAATAAAGTGTAACCTTATTTCCTTGTTCCAGTATATTTATTATACCACACCCACAAAATCTAAATTCTGTCAATAATTGCCTTTATATTTTATTTTTGAAGGACATCTATATTTTCAGAAGGAAAATTTTAATAAAGATGTCTCAGTTTTCTCCATACAATAAAAGTCAGATTGGTTTAATTCAGGTTAGACTGCAGTGTTCTTTGAAATAACTTTTTTTGTTTTTCCAGGTTAAATGAAACGGCATGCAACTAATAATTGATGACTTTTCATATATATTTATTTATTTAATTTTTATTATTATTGTTTTTTAACTTTAAGGATTTTGTTGCAACTTGCTTTTCTAAATGCTGTATCTGAATGTCTTATCTGAAGACATATTCTTCACATTTCTCATACTGTGATCACTGTTAGTCTGAAACCATTTTCCTCATCCAGAGCTGATGTTATCAAGATCGAGTTCCAATATCTGACCCTCTGCTGACAACAGGGAAAAAGAAATAAAGTGAGAGAGAAAGAAAAAAAAGAAACAAATAGGTCTTGTTTTTTTTTGCCATCAGCTATCCTGAGGTTGCTAAAGCAATATTCTTGGGTGTGTATTATGCTGAGCATTTATCACAAAAGAAAAAACGAGAGACTAAGGCTGAAAATATATACTGTCTCCTAAACAGAAGCATTTGCACTTTTTGTCAAAATCCTGATGATGCTGGGTTTATCGAGCTCTAACTCTATATAAACTAGTTTGTGGCTTACTGGGGTTGTGGCCTGTTTTACCTCCCTCAGGAAAACACACCTCACATACCAACATTACACTCATGTTTCCACCAATCTCAGTCATGCGAATGGATCTCACAAGCCAGGACTCAAGGGAAACCAACAATGGAACCCTTTGAAGTATGAAATCAAGAATATCACAGAAAAACCTTTGTACCGCTACTGACTATATGGTCCCTGGTGGGATGGTTTGCTGCCACAGGCGAGGAGATGGAGAAAAAAAAAAGGCATGAGGTTAAGTTTGGGATAGGGAGGTTTATGAACTCAATTTAAGAGAAAATATCTAAATATTTTATTCTATGTTAACATATTGAATGTCAGTTATAATTAGCTATGTGTATTACTGTAACTTCCTAATTCTAAAGAACAACTGATTTGAGAAAATTCTGTGCCGTGCAACATGAGTATTCCAGTTCGATTACAGTTCTAGAATTCCCACTAAATGTCAATTTCAAAAATTATGAGTACACAAAAAAATTATTTTATTTTATGCTGCCTGTAACGACTCAGTGCTGTGGTGAAGTGTTAATCGATAGCTCCTTCAGTGAACATGGAAACTCGGAGACAGGAATATAACGATGAAGACATTTATTGAACATAAAGAAACAAACTGAAAAAAGCAAAATGATACGAACCGCATACACGTCAGGGAAACATTAACAATCAAACACTAATGACAAGGGCAGGGTTACAAACGATCAGAACACATGAGGGAACGGCATGAAAACAAACACAGAGCACATGGACAGATAAACAAA
>JAUMHI010000061.1:19403790-19416078 GCA_032359435.1 Enteromius unitaeniatus
TTATATGTATAATTGTATTTATTTAAATTTTTACTTTTCATTTTTGTACTTTTTCTATCCAAGGGTTTGAGAGTAACATAATTTCAATTCTCTGTATGTCCTGTACATGTGGCAGAATTGACAATAAAGTTGACTTTGACTTTTGACTTTTGACTTTGACTAACTTCCCTGTCCTGTCCCGCCTCCGCAGAGGCAGCCCAACCCCTTACCTCTGCAGAGGTCTTTCTCTTGTCTATCCCATCTTTTCTCTTGTTTATCTCATAATTCTCCTGCTATTTAAAAAAAAAACAACCTTTTGTCTAGCTCCTCCCCGGAGACAGCCACCCTTCATCTGCAATGCTCTGATTCCCGCCCACTTTACCCATGTGTTTATATTGTTTTGCTTGCTTGCTTTTCCAACCCACTAATCTATGTCTCTGTCTCTACCAGCAGGTTGCCGGACAATCCAGCTCCCCAGTCCAACCCGTTCCACACTCACTATAAGTCCTTACACTTTTACACGTGTTTAAAATTGAACTAGAAATTAGGTGCCAGGCGTCCGGCCAGAGGAGAAATGGACCCAACTAAGTCTGGTTCTCCCAAGGTTTTTTTTCCCCATTCTCTTATGGATGGGGTTTTGGTTCCTTGCCGCTGTCGCCTCTGGCTTGCTTAGTTGGGGACACCTGATTTCCAGTGATTATCGTTGTCTTGACTACAGAGACCGTCTCTGCATTGATAAAGTTTAAACTCGTCTTCTTACATTAGCATCACTCTATTTTTCCTATTATTCTCCTTCGTCCAGCATCCTCTCTCATTGCATTTTTTGGGCGCTCAAAGTTGTCTGCTGTCCTCCCATAGCCTTTTTGGGGGGCAGCCGGTGAACGAGCCAAACTCTTGCCCACGCTACAGTTCCATCCACTAGGGTTCAGAGTTCGCCGTTCTCCCAGCTCGTTCCCCAGACAGCTCACCAAATTTGCTTTATTATTTTTATTACAAGGAAAGCGTGAACTCTTGAAACATATATTTCATGATGTAAAATGTCCCAGAAAATTACAAACAGATTACAAATAAGTATATATTGTGTGGGCTCATGTCTGGTTTGTTTAAGGCAAAAAAAATAAAGAAAGAAATCTCACTTTATCCTAATTCTGGGCTTTGATCAGAAAAGGGTTTTTAGTGTTCCTTTCAGTATTTAAAACAACAGAATGTTTACAGCACGATAGCAATTCACATGTTGATTAATTCATCAAGTGCTGAAAGAGTGCTGTCTAGTTATTGTCACTGAAATAATTCCATTTATTTTCCATTGTATTAATTCAGAACGTTTTAATACTACACTAAGTACTGCTGTTTTTTAAAAAGTCTCTTCACATAAAACATAAACATATAACGATTTCTATTTTAAATGGTTTAAAATGTTATATCTAACATAGCCATGGTTTATTCCTGAGATAAATCTCAATATAAATAACAAGTATAGAAATCTACCCTTCGAATTAGCTGAGCACTTACTAAATAAGTTTGCTTGGCTCTTGCCTTAAAATGAGAAATATGTTGATAATAAAAACTCGCAAATGGATTTTCTGAATGAGATATGTTTTCATCTTTTCTCAACTGAAATACTGTGGAAGAAAAACACAGCCACTAAACAGTCTTTCGTATTTTATAGCCAATTGAATATTGAATATAAACATGGATGCAATATAGAACTGTCATGCTTTTTTTTATATTATATAAGAACTTTAAGGTGAATTATGGGATCATGCTGCATACCTGTAGATGTCTCTGGCCATGCCAAAATCACCAATCTTGGCCACCCTCCCTGGACCTTTGCAGGTCAGAAGACAATTCCTGGCAGCAATATCCCTGTAAAGAACAACAAATGAGTAGACAGACACATTTATCAAACATATTTTTTCAGATTTTAATTACAATTACATCACAGTTCTTTGTCTTGTGTTGTCTCTCGTTTCTACTGTAACATTTATTGTTGTTTCTACCATTAAATTTTCAATATTATTATTATTTTTTTGTGTGAAATATATTAAAGAAAGCTGTATTTAGATTGTTCTCTCCTTGTTACCACCAGGACACATATTTAATGCTAAAATATATATTTTGTAACTTTAGTAACTATTTTAAGTAAACAAAAAACATTTGAAAATTGAAACATGTGAAATTGTTTCCCTTCCTGTTACTGTAAATAACTGTCTTAAAAAACAGGTATATTAAATTGGCTAACTAACTAGCTAAGGCTAAACTTTAATAAGTCCAGTCATAAATGTCCATTATGCCTCTTGTTTAAATACAGCTGTTCATTATTATAAAATGCATGTAACACGAATGAAACCCCATCAACACTGCAAGCGATGCAACAAAGATAGAATGCTCCAATTATGGAACAATGAACCTGTCAACTCTGCAGGTGTTTGAAAAAACAGTAAGCATGAGCTTTGTCTGTATCATAGTTTGCTGTATATTAGTTCCAGTGACCTATAAATAGACTAAGTAAACATCACATACTTATTAACAGCACTTTATTTTGCTTGTTTTCAGGACTCTCTTTTAAATAGTCAAGATCGGCAAGTATCAAACTTTGCTCATTAATTGAAACACTAAGTATTATCTGTCCCCAGTTTTACAAAGTTGTGTTTGAATAAAGAAACTGATGTTTCCTTCAGGGCTGTAGATCTGCTGAATATCAAATATTGCTATAACTTCATTATTTATGCTTTAGCTTTAATCTTCCTTCTATACCATACTTTTTTTCCCGTGTGTCTGTGTGTGTGCCTAGTATTACCTACATTATGGGGACCCTAAGGGTAGGGTTAGAAATATAAATTATGAATAGAATAGAATAGAATAGTATAGAACTTATGTCTATTATGTCTATGGAATGTGAAAATGGGGTGTGTGTGTCTCTTTAAAATAGTTTAAGTGTTTAGTGTAGTTCAATGATGACAACTCTCTGAACATTTTACCATGGTGATGAAAATATCTGTACAAATAGCATATAAAACAACCCATAGCAGATCTATACAGGTGGAGCTGGGAAGGTGAAGAAAAACTACAGTGCTACAGGAATTCCAGGTGAATGCTAGCCAGTCATATAAATTCAAGGTAATAAGCTCATTGGCTGCATTTGCAGCATGAACCAATCAGCTTGTGCCAAATACTTTAACTCTCTGAATACCATCAGTTATGTTAACAAGAGTTTCATGACTGAACTATATATTTAATCAAGTCTTAACATCCTAACCATTAAACGTGTTACTCGATCCAAATACTTTGATTGATCATAATACATTTTTATTTTGTTACATTTTGATACAATGAAAGCTACAAAGTTGTGTTTAGTAATGGAGACAGTAAGAAGTCTTGATCTGCAAGACTATTCTTGTTTCGTTTTGAAGGTCATGTCAAGAAACTCATGTTTCCAATTACTTGTACTATTTGAAGGCATTTGGTGTTTGGTTGACAGCAATGGATTACGCCTTTTATTCTAAAAAAATCTCCAGAAAGGGCAAAACGATAAATCCCTCTGGGTTTTGACCAAAAAGCTGCAACTGAACACTGAGGCCCAGATACATTTTAACTCGGCTGTGTGAGACTTCAGTAGGAAACTTCAGTAGGAAACTGCAGATGGGTACGTGTCTCAGCGTCCCTGTTCTGTACCTGGATTGATGACCAGACTGCTCATGTAGCATAAATGAGCTCTAAGTGGACTCATTTTTCATGCCATTCTGGATGAGAGTGTCAAAAGGAAAAAGAACTCCCACCACAGGTATGAGAGGGAAGCAGGACTCCTGAACGAGTCAGGAGGGCAGAATTTGTGCTGACTTCAGAAAAAAAAGAAGATCATCCATCTGTTGTTAAATCGATCTGTGATGTGTGAAGGTGTGTTGGGTTGTCGGTAATTATACCTGTGAATGAACTGGTTCTCTTCTAAGTACTGGCAGCCACGGGCAATGTCTCTGGCAATGTTGAGAAGATCTACCATGGTTAGACTTGAAGGATGCTCCTGGAAAACATTACAGAAAGTCAAAATGCTGGGTATTCCCTTGTGAAAAATAAGCACACTTTAGCAAAGTGTGTTAAGTTTTAAAACACTTAAATAATATTCTTAAAAGAATATGTGCAAACCGAATGTGACGTCTTTAGAGACAATTGCATATTACTGCATACAAATGTAAAATATAATACCAAATAACAATACATTTACAGAATACTTTAATGTAAAACTTTTCGTTTGACATTATTATATATGTTCTTACTAGTCTTGGTCTAGTTTCCCTCAGGAAGCTCTTGAGATCCCCTCCGGCCATCAATTCCAGTAGAATGAAGCGAGGCAGAGCTTGTAGACTCACCCCGATACACCGCACAATGTTTTGGTGACTAAACTTACTGTCAAAGGAATAGAAAGAGAAATGTGATAGTTTTGCTATTACGTCCTTAAAAATGAGCCATTTGAAATGATGAATCTTGCGTTTTTCATTGCTACCTGATAATAAGAGCTTCCATGAGAAAGTCTAATTCATCCTGCTCAGAGCACACCTCAGGAAGAGTCTAATAAAAGAAGAATTTAATAATCACATCTTTGCTAAATCAGTAATATTTCAAATTATTACAGAGCATAGAGACACAAGAGACCCAAACCAATGTGTTGATGGTTAAAATAATAAATCAAAATATTAAACCCCAGTATGGAAGATCAAGCAGCATAACATACTTGTTTATATATATATATATATTTGCAGATGTTACCTTTACAGCCACCTGCATCGGACTGTGCTCCCCTGGAATCCCAACGGCTAGCCCTTCATAGACCTCTCCAAATGCACCATGACCCAAACCTCTAGAAACAAAACATACATTAACAGTATTGTTAGAAATTTTGCCATTAGTATCACACATGTATTTCACATATTTCGGACTTAAGACCCATCACAGTCAAACAACATTCTAGCACATGAATAGTCTGCATTATTGATGCTCCCAACCTGGTGAGGGAGATGTTACGCCGTGGCACCTCTTTCAGATCATTGATGGAGGCGGGCTTCCCACCAAAGCAGTAGTTGGGATTGTAGTCAGTCATGATGGTGGAGGCTCTCAGTTTGCTCAGCTTACAGTCGGGACTCTGTAGCTCAAGTTGGATAGACTGGAGCTCGGTGTGTTTACGTCTGTACACTGGACAACAATCAGTACAGCATGATTTTTTTTCTATTAGAAAAATAGGACTGTTGCCATAGTCAAAACATTCAGATTCAATCTGGAAATGAATTATCAAACTGCAACAAACAGGCCCTTTTGGACAAACTAAATTGGACTTGAATTTAATTTATTTTTTCATCAGGTTTAATGTTAAATTAGATAAAATATTAAAAAGCTATTTTCTCTCTCATTTTAATCATTTTAGTTGACTAAAACAACCTTAGTGGTGACATGTTCTTGCAAATTTGTGGATATCTACATGAGAAAAACCCTTCAAAACAGTTTTCGCAAACAGGCATGTGAGTCCAAGTTTGGTGGACTTGACCCACACAGTAAACACATTAGTGGAGCTTGTGGAAGTGATTTATTCATGAAGTGGTAATTGACAAGGCTTGTCAGAGCTCAGTTAACAGCCCATTTATCACACATCTACTCTATTTATCACTCAGAGATTGCTACTACAGTATAGATGGACAGATGATGTGCTCGATGCCATGACACCGTGTGTGTGTGAGTGTCTCAAACATAAGACGTGAATACTCATTTTGAATTTTTAAAGCTTGTGTGGTATGTGTGCAGTTGAATGATTGTTTCTTTAAAAAGTCCATTCAAATAGACTTAAAAAAACAAAACAACAACAACAATATATTACAAATTATATAGACCAGACAGCTGCCAAAAAAAGAATATATGCGCATCTATATATATTGCAATTCAATATAAATAAATAAACTGTATTGGGCATTTTTGGCCATGAAATAAAGTAAATGTGACACTTCATACAGTTGCATTGACATTGCTTTGGCATGAAACTACATTCACACCCATAAGTTATACGTTTATAAGTACAAGACCATAGTCATATTGGCCAGTGAAAATAAAATATGCAACATATTATTTAATAATTTTCTGTGATCTTTCTGCAAGTGCAGGTTTATCTGCTCTGTTTCTAATACCCAAAAAAGTAACATAAAGCTTCCCCAAATAACATCTGAGACTCCATGAAACTATGCTTATAAAAAGGATTTGACATGGTCTACTTACTGATCATGACGCCAGAAACGGCCAACAGCAAGGCAGCGATGACTGCGGAGGTCCCCACAGACAGAATCAGTGGCAGATGAGTGAAAGGTGGCTGGGGGGGCAACGTAGACACTGCAACACAAACACACAGCAACATATATACACTTTACATGAGTCAGAAAGAAGAACACAGTAAAGCTATTCTTATTTAAATTGCTAACTCAGGACTAGTCGCAAATAAATAAAACATTGTTAATATCAGGCATTAGATCTGATTAGATTAGACCAAAGGGACAGATCTGAGCCTGTATTCACCAAACATTTTATCTTACTGCTAAGAATTCTCCTAAATATCAATATTATTTGATTATTAGAAAAATAATGAATTGTCAATTATTATTATTATTATTTTTTTTATATAATTCCATGGCCTGGAGTCAATTACTCCACTTATGCTCCTCATGTTTAAATGGTCTGTTTTTCCAATAATAAAAAAACTATTTCCGCACATTATAAAAAATAATTTTGTGGCAAAACATGGAAATGAGCTGTCTTTTTTCATATTGATTACTATATTTATTTGTTTGGCCAGTGTCATTGTGAGTTTTGGTTATTTTGCTCTTGTAAGACCTTTAAAATAATAGAAAACAGTGTGGTCATGTAATGTGATCAAAGAGCTGCCTGGAACTACGTTCTCTCTGCGTTTCTCTAGGGTGACCATGTGTGCCATTTTTCCTGGCCAGGATTTCTATATTGCTTTGATTTGTAACTCAAGGGTTTTGAAAACACAAGGAACCGATGTCATAAGGAACCGATGTCATAACGAACGGTCTGCACACACATGCCAAGCCAAAAATTTGATCCTTATAGAAATCCTGGCCAGGACACGTCTGGGAAAAATGGCACATATGGTCACCCTAGTTTCCCTGAAAACTGAATTCGGATAGGCTTCTGAGGAAGCGTAATGGTTTAATGATCTACAACACCAAATGCAACTTTCAGACGCCATCTTAATTTTTTGGGTCAACGGTCATGGAATGGAATGCACAATGATTGTGGGATATCAAAGGCAGCGAAGGAAACATCTAAGCTGCCTTCAAAGGTACCTCCAGAGAAAGGATATAAAGCAGAATTTGAATTCGGACATGCCTTGATACCTTCCTGCCTTGGAATGCTGACTCCAAAGGCAGCATTTTAGGGCTTTCAGAGGCAGCCAATATTATGTTACCATATTTAAATAAAGTTTTAAAATGCAGGCTTTGTCTAAAATTAAACAAGTATACTGTATGTTTAGCTCAACCTGGTCTCATAAAAATATGTATCTCAGTGCAGTTTTTGTGTACCTTACTGCTAATTTTACAGCAGTTTCAAAGAGAACTGTCCACTGAGTGGTGGTAAAACACAGGTTTAATAATTACATTTTTATTACACTGACATATGTATTACTGTGTTTTTATTATGTTGCTTCAGTTACATATTGCGGCTGTTCAAATATCCGTGGACTAAAAGTTTATGCTCTACACCAAATCCAATAGTGTTAACAAATGCAAAACTAATATCAAAAGGCATTTGTTGATGCAACCGTGCCATTTTAACTTCCTTTTTTGCAGGTTTGATTCGTTTTGTTGAACCATAGTTACACAGGATTTGAACTGGAGCTTTCCAATGTCTAAGTGTAACGCTGTATCATGTTAGCTACCAAGGAAACCTACCGACTTTAAAAACACATAGATATGCTGCTAATGTTAAAAAGCATCAGTTTTCGAATCTCCCAGCTTATTAATATTGTTTTGAAGTCATAGTATGATGTACAGTACTTCAAGAAATTGTGCAAAAAGTATGCTTTATTAATCAAAACTCTGTACATTTGTATGGAACTGAATCAAAGATGTCAGAATTTTACTGTCTCTAGTTTTTATTTCTTTTTGAAACTGCACTATTGGATGGATTTTGTGTCTAGTTAAAAGTGCGCCCAGGTATGTTAATGCCATGAGACCAGGTAGGTTCAGTTAATTGTTACCTCTTACATGTATGGTTCTCGTAAACAATTAGAAGATACACATAAAAACAGCCTTTTAATTAACAGAGTAGAATAATCATGGCTGATATCAAGACATTCAAACAGTAAAGAAGCCCAAACTGGAATTAAGAACAGCTGATTAACGAAGGATACTTAATATAGAAAACCATGCTTGAGTGGTTTTAATGGGGTCTTTAACATGAGATTAAGATCCTAACCTACCATGCAGAAAGTAAAAAAATAAAAACCTTTTAATCTTTTAATTTTTTAATCTGATGCAATTTAATTCTTATTTTACTTGCTTATTTCTTAAAAACCTGTCAAAGTGTTTACACTTGTGGAGCTTTTTTAGAGCTTGATATTAACATATATTTAGCATGAACCCATGGGCACTAGCTCACTTATTAACTAAACACTTGTGAAGTTGAAAACAGCGCAGGAGAACACAGGGAATTTCAATCGATTTGCATATAGGAACAGATGTGTAAAACATTCTGAATTAAGGGATGAGGAGCTAAAGCTGACAGTTATGACCTCTGCCAGAGAGACTGTAAATGGTAGAGAATTGAACTTGGCTTTACAGAGGTAAGTGCTGCTCTTGAGAAAGAACTTTGTCATTGTGAGAACACTCTTTCCAGACATTCATTTTACCATTATATGAGACAGACGATCATCTAATGGTGATGAAATGTGTTATGAATGAACTAACCGGTTGAGTTGATGCAGGACACTCCATCAGGGGCCAGCGAGAGATCTTCATCACAGTAGCACACCGTGCCCTCAGAGGTCTTGTGGCAATCTCCTGACTCACAGTGACTGCAGTTCTGCACTGGGTTGATAATAACTTCACCGTCCCCTTCCATGCCTGGAAATGACATTACCATACTTATGGAACGGTGAACCACAGCAGGAAAGCTTGGGGCATATAATCAGAAGATTGTCGCACTTAAGCCAGGCTCCATAATCCAGGTGGTTCCAGGGGGATTTTCCCCACAATATGGATCCTGCATTTTTCTGTTTGGAACTCATTGATCTAAGCTTCTGAAAAACGTTTAATCATCTCAAAATCTGAGAGGGATAAGTTTAGATCAGTGAGGCTTACGATCAATCGCATCCAAAAAGAAATACAAAACATGCCCTAATTGAAAGAAAACAAGTTGATGAAAGGATTGAATCCAATATTTGGAAACAGTATAACAAGAGTAATTTTTGTATGCCAGTCATTAGGAACACCACAAATGTGAGCAAAGTCAGAAAGTTTAGTTTCCTGTAAAAAGAAAATCTTGGCCAGGTCGAAATTAACAACACAAGAGTTAAAGCTGTCATATTAATCAAGTCTCACTCCAAATTTTTATTTCTGGGCACACAGTTTCTGAATCATGCCATTAATATGTAGAATTTCTTATTTGTTCAACAGTGGATGCTTTGGGGAAGTAGTTTTAGTTCTAAGATTTTTACAGCATAATTTCATAGTGCATCAAACTGTTTTATCTTCCTCATAATTTGATTTGCCCAAGAAGTAAAATTGCCCTATAATTACACAAGACTGAAGAATTTCCAAAGTAGGAGATGTTTTTCATCACTTGCAGTCCTGGCAGCATAAGCACCTTTCTCTAAGGCACAATGATGCATAAGAGGTGAATAAACAAATCATATTAGAGTCACCTTCAACTTTAAGTACAATCTTTGACTAATTAATAATACAGTATACTACCAATAGGCCACTATCATCAAGATGATATTTCACTGCAAATTCAGTTGTATGTCCCTATTAAACTTTCCACAAAAATTGGAAATTGATTCTTGCAATTAATTTATGCCCATAATTTGAATGATAAAGAGGTGTTGGCCCCTTGACTGCATAATAACGATAATCTTAATCTTGTATATAGTATGGATTACATTATGGGCATTATGCATACCTGAATTCTGTATATGTATGCAATGTACTTATTACAATACACCTACTTGCAGTACAGTATGTTTTGTGAGATAAGTGTCTGTGACACGTTTTGTAGCACATTCTTAATTATGTGAAGGTATTTAACCAGAAGAAAATACTACTACTACTACTACTAGATAGTAGATATGCAGTTGTGAACTTATGAGAATTAGTTGACTTGTAGTTACAAAGTTGTGAAATTTCATGCACCAAACTTACGGAAGGAAGGAGCTATACAATTCACAAAAATAGATAATAGGACATAGTACAAATGCATAGTACAAATGTATAAACATATTATACATCATTTGTGATACAACTAAATTATTGTGTATTACCTTTGAGTGGCCCCAGGTACATTTCGCCTTCAGGACTTAGGAATGATGTTCCATCTTCTCCATCCTTTCTGGGATCATTATCGTGCCAGGCACTGCCCCCTATGCACATGTAGTTGAGAGACAAGTAACAAAATGAAACAAACAAAAAAGTGAAGATATATAATATTAACAAGGCTAAAATTCGGTCTAACCTCTGTATCCTCCACCTCCTCCACCAGCAGTGCATGCTCCTCCACCGCCTCCAAAACCTCCTCGAGTTTTCCAGCCCATGACTTGACAGGGATCTCCACCCTGACCTCCCAGAATGAGTGGTCTACCGCCTTGAGGAACAGGAGCAGTGTCATTCCAGCCTCCACCACCGCCTGAAATCCACAGAGCCACATAGATCATGAAAATGACATTAAAAGACACATGCTCCATTTCAGTTTCTCTGAGCGGCTAATTAATTTCACACCAGGTGATGATATAACTTTTTTTTCCCTTTATATCCATCCTCCAAAAGATCGTCTCGGTTACATATTGTAACACACAATACGAAGAAGGGAACGGAGACGTCACGTTGGTGACCGACGAATAGGAATCTCACTTCTAGATGCCAAAACAACTCCAATGATTTTCATTAGCATACGCTGATTAGGATCAGCTGAACCCAATCGCCTTGCGAATACAAGTAGGTCAGCCGATCTAGCGTTCATTAGGTCTTCGCTGAGGAGCCGAGCCGGTGTTATGGCCCCTAGAGAGACTGTCCCTTCCAGCCCCATGTGAGAGTCACCAACCCCCTGTGTTTGGTCTGTAGGAAGGTAGACTCTGCACATGGACCAGTACCGCACTGTAAGTAACTGGACACTGGGACGTCCACTGTGTAGGACGTGCGGAAGTCATTCTCTTTCAAGAGTAAGACACAACTCACATATATCATGAATGAATTCCATGCATATGGAATATAGGAAGAGATTGTACTCTCAGAACGGGGGAAGGTAGTTCTATACCACCTGAGATGCTCAGGGTTACACTCAGGGTTTCCCAGCCCTCTAGCGGTTCTCAAGGAAACATCGCTTAGAGGGCTTAGCGTCAGATGCTCCGCCACATCCAACTGCCGAGGGAATCAGAGGACTCACAGTGTCTACTAATAAGGATTACTGGGGAATGATACCAAGCCGACCAAACAGGTCCACTCCGGCTCTTCAGCTCTGTTAGAGACGGCATTCCCCTTTTACCGGCCTTCATGACAACGAAGAGCTGATCTGAGGTCCTGAAGCTCTGTGTCCAGTCTGCGTAACATCTTAATGCTCGGATGGGACACAGCAACAGTAAGGTTGGGTCTGCCTCCTCCGAGCGCTTGGAGGTTCACACCAGGTCTCTAAAAGGAGTGGTAGGAACCTCGGGCACGTTGCGGGGCCGTGGTCTCAGGGTCACCTGAGAATCCTTGGGCCCAACTCGAGGCACGAATCGTCGACCGAATATGCTTGCAGGTCCCCTACCCTCTTGATGGAGGCCAATGCGAGCAGGAAGAGAGTTTTCATTGCTAAAAACCTCAACTCGACTGCTGGCAAAGGCTCAAAGGGATCCTCTCTCAATGCTCTTAGCACAAAAGAGAGATCCCAAGAGGGTACAGTAGGAGGCCGAGAAGGATTTAACCTCCTAGCCCCCCTGAGGAACCTGATGATCAGATCATGCCTACCCAGAGACCTGTCATCAACAAGGTCATGGTTTGCAGCGATAGCAGCCACATAGACTTTAAGAGTGGAGGGAGACAGCCTTCGCTCCAACCCTTG